>QYTT01089669.1:4021-104434 GCA_006980735.1 Dasypogon diadema | reverse complement strand
TGATTATTATTCATATAGACGGATTAGGACCTTAATCAGGTATTAAGAGCAATGAGAATACATTTATGAATAACTAGTCTTAGCACACTTTTATACGTAATTTCCGCATAATTTGTGCGTCTTACGCATAATATCTGCAGCGATTTCTCTCCGTGTACCTGGACTCCATTTCAGCAATACTTCTTAATTTTTTTCATCCTTCACATTTTAGACATTGGATTTGAAAATTATTGATTATTCGTCGAAACATGAAGGGTTTGAGTGCGAATGGCGTTGATTTTTCTGGCTGTATTTTGGAAACTTATGATATGAATGAGTTATTTCACATCTTTACAGCCAACGCAGAGTTTAAATCCTCTGCTATCGGTCCTGACGAACTATCACGTTTTGTTAAAATTATAGCTCCCTTTTTAACTTACCTGACATTCAACAGAATTCTAACCACATATTCTTTTCCAATGGAAGGAAGCGATCGTTATTTTAGTCCCTAAATCCTGCCAGCCATCTCAACAGAGAGATTACCGACCCATCAGAATCCTCTACTTGTTTTCTAAAGTTTTAGACAAGCTCATGTGCGCACAAATAATGCAATACCTGTTTTAACATTTGTACAGAGCTATTTGGCAAATCGTAGTCAACGGGTTAAAGTGGATTGTCAACTTTCATTTTGATTAGTGCTATGCCGCGGCATGCCTCAAGGTTCTATACCCGGCCTTCTCTTATTTTCCACGTTTATTAATGATCCTCTTGAAGTTCATGTTAACATCAATATCCATATGTATGTTGATGGTGTGCAGATATATCTTAACTGAGTTCTGGATCTGATAGAGGATTATGTGGTTTGTATGAACGAAGATTTTGCTGCAGATTCAGAAGTGGGTTGCATAGACTGCGTCGTTATGATCACATTACTCATTACATATTTTATACCACAATTATATAGTTCCTGAACCACAATTTGCTATACCTCATATGGACACTTATTTTTTTACTTTTTCTTCTTCTTATCAAAACAATGTTGGTTGAAATGAGAAGCAATAACTTTCATCCCTTTCACTTACATGTTTTACTTTGTAAAACAGCTGTTAACACCGAAGGGGTGCCATTCTGACGAAAAGAGACAGTCATATAACAGTGATTCCATTTTCTTATAAAAAGTTTTGTATTACAATGTCCGGTCCATGTTATTTATATCAATGAGGCTACTGGATAGGTTTCAACAAAACTACAAGCAGTAGTTAAGCTACAAACGACGCAAAAATATGATACATCTGTCACCTCATAGACCACCCAAAAACAAAAACTAAAAAAATTCAACACATCACTTTTCTTTTTATTCTTGCGAAGAAAATCAGTAAACAAAGGCTTCACCTTCTTCTTCTTTCCTTTGTTGTTTCATTTTCAATTCACCTGTAGTTTACGTGCCTAGAAACCCAAAATCTATTTGCATCGGCGCAGAGTGCTTGGAATTGAATCGGCCTGGACTGGACTGAGCTGGTGGGTATTATAAGGTTGAGGTTGCGCTATCAAGGGTTTAGGAAAAGAAGTGGATTGTTAGCGATCACAACATTTAAGATACGCAAAGGTGGGGGTGGGGAAAAGATCACTAGACAGAACTGACCGGTAGAGATAACGATATTGTTTTTTTTTTTTAATTTCAAGTCATGCATCGATGAATGGTGACTCTCCCGCTGGTCGGCTTCAAATACCGACGAAAATAAGTGAGTGGTAAAAATGATGAAAATAATGCGACTCATGAGCTCGTTGGCATGCCAGTTAATGACATGTTAATGAGGACTGCCCATCAGAATGGTTGATTACTGAGTACTGAGACTTGGGAAGTGTACGTCTGCCTGTATGCATGGTGATGTTGTTGGGTACACGGGCCATAGACATAGTTCGACTAGAATATAGGGTTCTTTTGTGGATTTCTTTCTCGTGCTGTCGTTTTATTGCATGTGCGGCGGACGTATGCTGATGACGACGGTGGAGGAGCTGCATGAGATCGAAATCGAGTGCGGAAGTTGCAAGATAAATGAAAGTTTTATTGTTCGGACGAGCCATTTCCGCGGTATCTGATTTGAAAATCTTGAAAAATGCTGAGAAGAGACGAGAGGCAACTGTAGGCTTGCTCATTAAAGTTTTCAACCGGAATGGAAGTGATATTGGACGTCTATGAATAGTCGATTTCAAGGTGATGAGAATGAAAATTTATGCGATGCTGCAGTAGTGCAAAGTAGAAAAAAACTTGCTTCCACTAGATACATAAAATTAAATTCTGACATGAAGCTGTCATGAGTGCTGTTAAGCGTTTCACTAATTTGCATTTTTCTGAACAAAAAAGAAACTTAATTAATCAGTCAATCGGTGATCAGATGATTGTGCTGCTCTGGAATTCTTTGCACTGCTGTGAAAACAGTCAGTGGAGAAGTGATTTGCTTGCAAGGCTATTTCTTATTATAAAATACTCTGACAAATTACATTAAAATCACATCACAAATCAATTAGCGTGAGTGGTAGTAAGTGCAGTAAGGATATGAGCAATAAACCATTGGGCGCCGCTTTGCTAAAAGAAAAATGATTGCCTTTCAAGTTTAACCTTAAACCAGACAAATAATAACACCAGGCACTGTGTATGAAATCCGTGCCCCTGGATAAAGGATTGGAAGGAATAAGAGCGTTCCCCACGATTAGTCTTGTGAATTAAATAAAAATCCACGGACAAAGCCAGAAAATTTCTGTAGATGACACCAATAGCATGGGAAAATTTTAGAAAAGTGTGATTCAAAAACCGGATTAGGCAATGATTACGTAATCTTAGATCCTAAGCGATCATCTCAATCCATATTGTTAACCTTACAAATGTATTCCCGGCTAAGGTATATGCCACTTAAATGTTTAAGGCTTCAAACGCAAGCAACTTTTCATTAGAGGATGCAGACCAGACACTATCGAATCGAAAGTAAAAAAAGCGGCGGCATCAGCACTAAAACAACAAGGAATGCGCATTTTTGTCCATAATCCATGACAGATCGATTCCTCTCTGAATTTTTGCAAAGCTTTATGATATTTCGTTTTATTTGCCGTACACCGGTGTGCCTTGTCATGTTCGATCTGATAGCAATGTGTTATTTTAAAATATCTGTTTCCATCTAAAAAAAAAAACCTAATACTAGTGTAATGGCTACTCAGATTTAGTAAGATTAACAGAAACATTGCTATTCCTTATATCCGGCTTGTGCCAATTTCTACAATTGCTTATGGTGATAAGACCTCCTGTTTTAATTCTAAAACGCATATCAATCCAAAATCTCAAACAGTAACCTAAAATTATAAAATTCTCAAAAATCACACTTGACCCTCGATAATATTTGAACTTGAGGTTCCTCTAACTCAAAAACGAAATTAAGAATTGGCCTAATACTTTTATTTGTATACGGCACGTGCTGTTAAAAAAAATTATCGCGAATCCATAAAAAATACTCTTCCTTCTATCGCAAAAGAGGTCATATTTTTCTTTTTTTGTTGTTTATTTGGTTAAAATTTTCACCTGTGCAATATTTCGTCCCAACAAATCCAAACACAAGATTAGAACCGGCGAATTTCATGATATGATTCACGCGCGCACATCACCAGGTCAATGGAATTTTTTGTCCTATATTTGGGGGACCTTGGGGTCTGCCGTAATCCCAGAACACACGTCAAATGGATCCTTCTCAAATGTGTCGTAATCGGATTTGATGGTGTCACTGAATATCGGGCACAATTTCAAAGATTATGCGGAAATATCAGATTTCATCCATGCACGCAGTATGTGCCAAGCCAAGTACTTTCCCCGTGTGAATACTGTGGGTAA
Source organism: Dasypogon diadema (assembly GCA_006980735.1). Taxonomy (NCBI): domain Eukaryota; kingdom Metazoa; phylum Arthropoda; class Insecta; order Diptera; family Asilidae; genus Dasypogon; species Dasypogon diadema. The sequence goes on along the minus strand of QYTT01089669.1, from coordinate 100,578 downwards.
AAGTGGAACGCCAAAAAATCATTGACACCATTGCCGTGAAAGGCTATTATCAGCGATTTTAATTGGGTACCGTGCACCATTATCGCGGCAATTCTGTGACGTCAGGTGGCCATTATTCCCCGCAATTGGAGGTATTTGAAGTAATTTTATTTCGAAGGCGAGCAGCTGATTGCAGTCCGTATAAGCTGAGAAATTTGGCAACAATGTGTAGGTGATAGGCTTTCGGGGGTAAGCACTTGCCGCCGCCAACAGGGGACTGATACAATTAAAAGCTCTGAAAGTTTGCAAAAATTTAGGAAAACAGGTCACCGACTTATCGCGGTCTTTTGAAATACGGCACAAGTGCTAAAATCAAACAGAGAGAACTCTTCTATATGGAAAACGAGGAAACGATCTTTGTTGACTTGTGTTGACTAATTTTTTTTTTAATTTTTTTTTCCGGCCTGTTGATGGTGTTGGGTAGTGGATGTCTAGAAAAACGAAAAACATGCAGGCGATTAAGAGTCAGGGACATGATAACTGCGGTATTTTCGGAATGATATGAATATTCAAGGACGCCGGCTGATTTTTCCGTTTTTTCTCAAATTTATCAGACTAAATCTTTTTCACGCAATGAGTTTTTTTTCATGTTCATTTTATATAGGCACTTTCTCTGATTCTTGAAAATTTTCTGACACCCACTGTGGGTGTTTAATAACAATGAGAAAAATAAGGAGGAAAATAACCCCCAACATGTGGGTATTTTTGAAATGAATTGCACATGGAAAAAACTCCACATATAAGCAGGCTTCATCTACGAATACACCGTCCATTTACCGCCTGCTTTTATGACATGAGCATTCTAAACTCGAAAAGCTTGAATACAGCCCCGAGACTACTCTGGGCTTAGGCTTGGGGCTTGGGTTAATGAATTCATTTTATGAGAGAGCGATAAATATTTCGTGATATTTTTCAATGTCAACTCTTACGGGTGCTGCTAAATTTGTAAGAGTTTCGCCGAGCTTGGCAGAATTAGTTAAGTGTGCAGCGTAGAATTTTGGCAGTGGGAGAAATTCTCAGACTTTCACTAGAGATGAGTAATGTTAATCATCTCAGCTGCAGCAACAAGTAATATAAACAGCTAAGGTGTCAGTTGGTCTACGGGTTCAGTCGCAGTTGTTAAATGCATAAATCACATGGTGGGGCGATAAAAGTTGCAGTAAAGGCAGCACATGTCGTACTATTGCCAAAATCTTGGATTCAGCGGTCCGTAGTTAATTTAGGGCCCATTAGACTTTATTTTATTTGTCGGAAGCTGAAATAAAAAAGAAAAAATCTCCTAATTTGCAATTTTTAAAAGTCGTAACACCAACAGACCCCAAGTTTTTAATGGTTGTAGGACGTATTTAAATTTCACACTATTTTTACTACAACATTTTTCAGCATACTTAATAAAAGAATGAAAAAAGGAACTGTTTTCGAAATGACTGTGTTTTTATTCTCTTTTATCTCGCCTTCTAATAGAATTTAAATGTCTGACACGTGTGTACGATTTTGTGATTTTTTATGTGTTTTGAAAATTGTTAAATAGACAGAGTAGGCAACTAATTAGGTCTTCACAAACAATGAAGTGTTACTCTGTATATGCAGTGAGTAAAAAGGGTTAAAGTACGGTGAATACAATTTGCAGCAAACTCTGCACATGATTAATTATCATTGCATCACAACACCAGCCTATTTTAGATTGGACATAAAAACAGATTTACAATAGTAATAAAGGATTATTTTTTTGGATATGCTTGAAGGCTTCTTCCATTGACTATCGTCCTATTTTAATCCTGCCAATCCAGTTGAATGGTAGCTGTACTAAAGATTACTGATGATATTGTGAGTTTCCTTTGAGAATGATAAATTAGTAGCATTTGCTCGTTTAGAGTTCTTTAAAGATTTTAGTTAGACGGTTCATAGTTTTGCTATTGGCTGGGCTTGCTGCATGGATATAAGAAATACTTTAACTATTCGGCTTAACTCTTCATTTACAAGACTTATATTAAACTCAAACGTAATTCGCACATTTAGACAGAAACAGGACATACTACATTGTCCGCGTTGGAAAGAGTTAAAAAACACCAAACTTTTAAACTCATTTGCACCCGTCAAAACAGTGAAGTTTCGAGGATATCTATGCTATTCGCTCTACCAACCCAATCTTTACTGATTTTGACACCAATTGACTCTAAGCTTTCACACGGGAATATCTACAAATGTTCAAAATAAACTTCGAATTTGGTCGAACGATGAAACACGCGACAACTCTCGTTCTGGAGGTTTCAAAATTAAATCCAATTATCAAAGTTTTTCTGTTGACAACATAGCACAACTACTGTATAGTCAGTAAGTCCACTTCCAACTTTAGTCGAAAAATATATGGATTTCTCGTCTATAACCTTTAATGAGTCTATTAAACCAGTGATTATTATTATCACTAGACCCTCTCCGTTTTGCAAATTCATCATTAGATGCACAGCTTCACACGTCAATGCCGTGTAACTTAATCATTTCCTAAAAGCCACTTCAGCCTTAATTGTATCTTCAACGATTCAATAATCATCAATTAGGTCTTATCAGATGCGTGACACCCCAAACATTTTGGCAATTTCTAATTTATAAAAGTAATGACCGAAGTGCCCAAGATAGAGAGTCACACATGTGTGAGATCCATAAAAGCGATTGAATATCTTTAACTTGGACTCGGTGTTTTCGTGACAAAAGTCATCAGCTCTCATAGTTGACATAACAACTATCATCAGAAAAATTCCAAGAGAATAAATGATGATAAAAAAAATTAGAAAAAAGTCCAAAAGAAACAATTGAATGCCATCAGGAGCCAAAAATAAACGATAGCGACACACTCCCCACTTCTCACGGCTCAAAAAGCTAGTTTATCAGTGGAAACATGTCATAGACCTCTTGGTGACCTTTGGTAATGAACGTTTCACCAGAAATTACATTTCTTAGTGTTTTTTTCTATAATAGGCACGCACTGGTGATATCAACGATCTACCTCAAGGTTCCACGCCATCAAACTCTACTAAATTACTACTGTGCGCGTCGCGGTTTTTGTTCTCGATGGAATTAGAAAAAATTGGGGGTCAGCAAACACAATTCCAACTAGTAGTACATGAAACTTAGTCAGATTTTTCTTACCTTTTGGGTGTTTTATTTGAACAGAATTTAATTATCATCGGGTTACTGACTAATTCCGCCCATTTAAAAAACAAAAACCGGTCCCAGGTGCGCGTGGTTTGAGCATGTTCCCATAATTTGCGTCGTCCTAAATAAATCCGAGCTCTGGAGTCATGATGCCACCACCACTAGCGCTAGCTTTATCTAGAGAAGCTTTTTAAGCTTGTCGACTTGCAAACAATGACCCAGACCAAAGAAACACCTCCGCTGTCATTGATGTGGTGGGAAGAAGACCTCTTCAAACCCGAAATCACCTTTTAAATAAATGTAAATAAGTGACGAAATAGATCATCTTTTCATCTTGTAAATGCACATCTTATGTGCTAATTGTGACCAAGTTTTGCTTGTATAAAGAAGTCCGGTCATCGGATGAACGAACTTTTTAAAAATAAATTTGTTGCTGCGATCTAAAGTTCAAAAAAGCTTTCGCAGGCGGAGACGAAGAGGAAGGATTGAGTCACGCTTAAAAAAAGTAATTGGTCGCGAAGCAATTACATATCTCAAGGAAGGTGTCAATAACTTTGAATTATACGCGCACTTCTGAGGTATTGGAAACGAAAATCATTCTGAGAATAGCAACAAAAACAAATAAGAGCGGGGGGAGCGGCACGAGAATAACAATTTTTTTTATTCTAGTGTTTCTCCTATTTGCTCAAGAACAGAATTGCGACAGGCAACGTTGAGGTGCTCCAGCACCAGTTGCAGAGTACTACTTCTGTTGTTATTACGTCATTTAAAATTAGGTTTCCTACAAACAAATAATGACGAATGGCCATTTTTTCCAACTTGCTATGTCGTTTTAATTCGATATTTAGTATAAATACATTTTTTTAACCTGCCAAAAACAACAGCACCTTTACATAATTTACATTCTGTGTTATTAATTCAAATTAATGAAGTTGTGGTTCATCTGGCGAACTTGTGTTATGGGTCGGACGTGTTGTGTGCGTCCCTCGGGCTGGTCTAATTCAGGTAACCAGCTGAGACACACGCGAGCCTCTTGCTCTAGACTAAGCCAAATTCAGGCGATTTCAGAGAGACATAAGAGCATTTTCCAGACTCCCAAGTCCCACGCTAAGTTCTAATAAAAGGCTGGTGGAAGCCTGAAAGGACCCTCACTGCCATCCCACCCATTGGGATTGGAAACCCCTAATCTTATAGAGGTTCGGTGGACGGAGAGGCATATGGCTACCAGCACGCTAGCTTTATGGTGAGGGTGGGGGTGGAATTTTGTGGGTTAGCCAGATGTTTTTAATTTTGTTCATTCTGCGTACCGTGAAAATTTTGGGTGTGCGATCGAAGTGATTTCCACCGCACCAAAAACTGATAGGAGTCGACCACAACAAATCCATTATTTTTTACGAATTTAAAAGCAGTGTAAAAGCAGTTTGCAGCTAACCACCTTAAGTAAAGTAACTGGACTAGAAAAGCAATGATTTCTAATAGGCATCAAAAACTTTTACGAGACTTTTCAGAATTTGTTGCCTTGCAGAAAAATTAAATCCAAAAGTTTCAGCCATCTCCTCTAGAAGCAGGGATCACAAACCCGTCACAACACAATAAATAAGTACTTTTCTACATCGTTAACCTTTTGTTTTATCGCGTTTTTTGGTACCTTGTAAATGATTTTGTCCATTCGAAAAACATGTCTACAATCCAATCCAACAGATTGTACGTGAAACTCCACTGAATTTAATCAACAAAAAGTGTTTGGCATCGTAACAAATATGTGGTTCGAAATCCACATTTGATCAGTAGGACCAGTTCCAACACGTACCAAGCAACCCTTAAGCCAGTGATTATTGATTATTAAACTGTTAACAAGGACCAGTGAATAAACGACTTTCACTCTGTCCTATAACTTCGCATTACCAGGCAAGCTGATCTGCATCCATACAAACTTGGATCCAAAATTGTCCATAATACGACACACAGTGTCCAATTGTGGTAATAAAACCGAAAACCAGAAAAATCTTTATTACTATAAACAGAATCGATTGTAACCCACTTCAGTAGATTAAATCCATTTCCGGTAAACAAAACAGTTCCCTAGATACCAAAACTTTCCTTGATGTCACTATAAAAAGTCAATGCAACTGCCAAAATAAAATATTCCCAAAAGTCAATCACAACTATTTCAGGTGAAATTTGCATATTTTTACGAATGCGTGATTCACAGCCTTTGAATATCGTGCCTGTATGATTCTGCCTCATCGAATAGCAACCCCACACGGGGGTAATAATAGTAATAGAAACGCCAAAGAATTTTATCAGTCAATAAAAACACGGGGATTGGCCTCATTAAGTCGTTACCCTTGAAGGACACGCCACCCGGGCGATGTCGCAATGGAGCATTGAATTACATAAAACACTCACAAACATTTGAACGTAATGAAAATCAGTAGTCAGTAGCGTCCTGTACGCGTGAACTATCGCTTTCTGTCTCTTATTTCCATTGATGCGAACAAGATGAAAGGGGACAGCAATTGAAAGAGGATGGGGCGCACGTTCTCTAAGAAAGTGACAACTCAGCAAATTCTTATTGTTGCGCGGTGTCTGCTACTTCCTAAACTTGACCTTGAAAGCTTTTGCCACAAATTCGTCAAGCAGTGCCACTGTGAATTCTTTTTCTGTGGCAGCACCAGGCAGCAGCACCTAAGCAAGTCTTCCACGGTTCATGAACTTTTGTTTTAGTCATACCATCACCAGGTTCATGGCCTCCAGGAAGTATTTTTTTCCACTTTGATTTTAATTTGTTTATCTCCACTGAGAGGTTACGCTTTAATTTTTTCGTGTTTTTTTTGTCTCATTTCATTTATGGGAAGCTTTTGAATGCAAAATTATAATTTCGTAGAGCTTTTCGGGGTTATTGTGTTTGTTGGGAGGCCCCTTCCGAGAGAGCACATCCCACAGGGTTATGGAGCCAACCAGGCAGGGAACTGAACAATTCAATGACTGGTAGTTTCCGTGGGGAAAAGGGAAGGACTTCTCACGTCACGATACGATATTGAAATTAGAAAGATAAAGTTTCCCTCAGTCATCGTCCAAGTCAAGGTTAAGGCTTTTTCTAGAAAAATCAATTGAAGGATTTTTGGGCGATGGTAGAAGTTTGGTGTAAGCACACGAAAAGTTATTTAGGGTTGCGTTAGCCTTTCTGCCTTTCGTAATAAGCCCCTCTAAATGGCCTAACTCTGTGGTGTAAGCCAACATCTCGTTTAATACTCCCATCATGAATTATTAATTCATTTTTTTTCCTACTAGAGATCTCACATAATGTCACCTCAATTTTTCCTGCCACTTTTGGCTTTGTACATTTCTGAAGTTCATTAGTAAATTACGGAAATATTGTATAGAAAAGAACGTAATAGGCACATAGGAATATAGGTCTATTGCATACATACTTACAATTAAGTATTTTAGCGAAACTCATGACTTACCTGAAAAGAAAAAAGGAATATATTAAATATGTGCTAAATTCAATTTGGAAAACATAAATTAGCATCAGAAAAGTTTTGAGTGGTTAAACCATGTTTTTCTTAAAAAGCCCGATTATATGTGTGATGGGCCACAAAAAAAGTAGAAGCCACATGAATCTACCAGGGACCGGAATATATTTTCGAGGAATTCCCATTAATTACGAAGTTATCAAGAAGTGAAGGATTTAACACGCTGTAAAAAGAAAGCCAAAGTGTAGGCCCTTATAGAAGTCTTTCGGGTTATTTTGATTAAGACTGAAAATCTTGTAATGCACCATACTCTTCGGAAAGTCCGAAGAACAACTATCCTTTTCTATCTAGCCTCATTCTTGACATCATAAATATTTTAGAGGTAAGATTTCCTTTGACAAATTGCAGTCGGAATAGTGTGGATTTCATTTCTGAGTTTTTGGTTTGGATTTTAGAAACAGATAATCGATTGAAAAAGGCACAAGTGTAAAAAAAGGAGTTATTTTTCTATTGCCACTTTCAAGAACATACTTTGGTCCATTTTTTCCACAGATAAATTGGAACATTTCCATGTTTGATCACTTTGGCCAAAACAAAAGAATGTCCACGTTCTTCTGACACGCTTCCTAAACATTCAATTAAATCCAATGTATAAATTGATCTCACTCGAAAAGTCTTGAAAGTGACTTTCACGAGAGCCAATGGACCCCCAGCGTCCCAAACGTCAAACTTTCACACACCACGAGAAAATTAGCGAGAAGCAGTCATCAGATCTTAATCAATTTTTTATATGGGGCCCACCTGAAGAAAATGATTACAAAAATTAAAATTAGCGATCGCTGGCGCATTATCGCAATCAAAAATGTTTCACTCTTCTTCGCACCATTATCAGTGTGAGTTCACCTCAGAAATTTCTGCAGTTGCTGCGTCTTCGCCATATTATTATAGTATCTTCCAGCGTTGGCATCATCTTGGTCACGTCAAAGCTTTCACTTTCAAGCTAAAGGCCTTGGCAACAAGAGGAATGTGGGAGAAATTTTTCTTTTAGAAGATTCGCATGCCTCCGGGTCTCAGCTGCTGCTGCTGCTGCTGCTGCTGCTGCTTAATGAGTTATGTAAAGCGAAATCATTTGATCGCTCATAAGTGGTGCTCCGGCGGTTCTACAGATCTTGACGCAATGGGTGGAATACATATGAATCCCTCGGAGGCTGTTTCGAACACATGTCAAGCAATCAAGCATTTGCATATTGTCGGATAGCGCGGATGGGAAGTGATTTATGGTCCAGGTTGTTCGGTTACCAGACAGCTACCAATGAAACTGTCTAGTTGGTGGCATGTTTAACGCTTGTATATTTGTTAAGGGAATTACCTCAGGATTGTGGGACGGAGGACTGATTGGATGCTGTGAGTCATGAATCAAGCCATGACAGAATAAGAAAGGCGTTTGCGTTAATTTTTGCTTCTATTCAAGTGGCAGAAATTATCGCAATTAAGTTAAAAACTGCGGTCAAAACCAATGGAATTGTATACTGTAATTACCTCCTGAACTACACTTATGACAACTCTGAACACCGCAACGGATTGCTTCCAAATGTTGCTTCAAGGTCTTCGACAGCAGTCTGTGCCGGCGAAATAATTTATTTGAAACGCTTTGACGCATTACGTCGAAAGACTTAAGAGGTATTTTCTATTTAAACCGCTGAACAGAATTTTGCACTCAGAAGTGTCGATACGTAACAGTCAGTAGATGCGTGTGGGGAATACATATGCATTTCTCCTGTCATATTTACGCCACACAACTACACCAGCGAATTTGTGTCATTAACCCAGAAACGGCCGCGTGACGAGAAGTGCTTGTTGACGGTAACAATTCTTTTTCCAATTTCAAAACTGATTGCACGAGACTGAGGCGTACTCGGTCGCACTCTAGATTCGAATTTGATAACACGCTGCTTGGCTGCTTCCATCAATCATGAAGCACTGACGTCTGATACACGATCGAGTCTATTTCCTCCTAGTCAATGCACCGCCACTGTTTTCTTCACCGGCCTCGCAAACTTGTTCATTTCTACTTCTCTAGTTTAAGTGAGTTGTTTAAAAGCCGCTGCGTAGTTTTCCATTTTTTCTTCTTTTTTTTGGGGTTTATTCATACTCACCTGAAGTCTCCTTGTAAACTCTTCTGATGAATTGCACTTCAAAGCAGGTGAGGTGAAACAAAACAAAAAAATCGAGGAAGAAGTCGACGGCAAGTTTAAGGTTGATTTGGAAGAGTCAGCGATTTTGGCATTTTTCTGGTTTTTTTTTCATTTTTTTGGTCATGTGAATATTTTTAGAAATTGTGGCAATTTTTTTGATTTTATTATGGAAGCGGCTTTTAAAGTTTTGATTTACTTTTGCTATGGCTTTGATCTCTGTCACTTTTTTTCTGGTTGAATTTTAATCATCTGACTCTTCTATTTGCACTGCAAAACAATTAAATAATGTATGGAATCCTGCAGTGAAATTATTCGGAATATAATTGCAATGCAAAATTCTACTGCCCGTTACTTATTTTAGGTAAACTTTTCACCTTTGGGCTTGAAATGAAATTATTCGTGACTGTCTGTTAATTCTCCCCGTTTTTAAGAAATTACGTCTTTTCTCTATTGGAGAGAACGTTATAAAAAGTATATAAAAAATAACTATTTTTCATCGTATCCCCTTCATATATTTTTTGATACAGTCTAAAAATAATCGAGACTAGTGTGAGGACTATTTTTTTGTTTGTTATGTATAAATCTATTAAGGTTCCTTTTACTAAAAAAATTTAGACCAATTATTGTACGAGGTAATTGGTCTAAATTGGTTAAATGTGGACTCGTCTAGCTTAAACTTTTCATGATTATGTTCCACCATTGATCAAAAAGTGTATAGTTTGATAATTTAGACCAATAATATACGATGACTGGTATAAATTTGAGTGGTATAAAATACCTTTAAATAAAGCGAACTGCGCTGTTCTGCCCTAACCATGATGCTTTGTGTTCCATATGAACTCAATGTACGCCTTAACAAGTTTAGAAAATAGTGACAATTAATTTAGACCTATAGTGGCAGGCAGACAAATGATTGGCAGAATTGTTTCGATTTTGTTATTCCTGAAACCTTTACAAAAGATATCAATGCTCTCACAAGAACATATAACATATAAAAAAGGTTGCTGACGAGAATTGCAGTTTTCGAACTTCCAAAGGCCTAACAATTTGGTATAAAAAATAGAGATAGTACAAAGCGACGCGAAAAGACCTATAAATTCTAAATATCCTAAGTGCTTTAAGAAAACAGTCGATCCATTTGAATAAATGTGTCAACCATAGCAAGTCTGAAAATTGTTACGATTATTAACTTAATTTAATCACAGAAGAAATATCTCTTGAAGTAATTTCAAAAGAAATATATTCTCTTTGAGGGAAATTTGAATCCAATTCGATTCAATGACGATGAAAAAATTGGTTTCCAATCCAGAGACATTTTAAATTCAGCTTATCATTCGGACGGAAAAGAGTGAATGGAAATTCTGAGAAAAATAAACAGGGACAGATTTGCGGGCTGCCACCATATTGATTCTGTTGCAAAACGTTTCATGTTTTTGTGCATAATATTAAATAGGATTTTATTTAGAAACATTCGTGAGAAAGCTCCATACAAAAGTGCGTTTGCAGTGAGAGAGCTTTTTATCATGACTCAAACGTTGGGTCACCGGTCTCGAATGTGTTGATTTTTAGACCTTCTATGTTGCTCTTACAATTCGAAGCTACGCTCCCAATTAAGTCAAGATCCACAACCGATGGATTAAATTTTGCAAGTGTGCCAGATTTGTTTTACTTTTCAGGCGTATCTGAGGGAGATGTAAAATGTTAATAAAGTCAAAAACAATGGGATTCGACATCTGTCATGCAATATGTGATATTAATGGTGATCTTGAGAGCTTGTGTTGTTGGGCTAAGTACAATAATTTCATTTTGAATCCTAAAAAAAACGCAGTGCGCTAGATATCTTGAATAATACTGTTATCATTGATACTGTAGTATCAAAAATCTTGGTACTTTAATCCAACGATAACGTGGTCAAGTCATATTAATATGGTTCCTGGAATTCTTAGACAGTGGTGGATCTCCTTCATGGAGACATGAGGTGCTACTATAATTATACCGCTTAATAATCACTCTATTCCAGTCTGTTCTTGCATGGATTATGCGACTTTATCAAAATTTCAAAGACAAAACTTGGTAAAAGTAAATAATGAACAACTATGGACCAAGGAAGAAGCCTTGAGGAACTCGAAATGAAAAGCACCCAAAAACAAAATATAAAAGCTTTTAAAAAAGAATACAGCAAAGCAGTAGAGGTTTGCATTTACTGAGACTACCTGCAATTCTGATTTCATCCTGAGTTCATCCTTTTTAACATTATACTCTATGAATTGTGATCTCCTATTCACTACAAGCACCTGCTCACCTCACATCAAACAACAAATCTCAATGCCTCAAGAAAAGATAAAATATCTTAATAATATCCATTTCAGCGCATTTCTAAAACGAAGTGAAAACTTTGTATAAAATTTGCAACCTCTGAATAAATATCCGCTAAATCCCAAGAATCCCAACATAAATCTCTTTTAGATCTGTCATATCCGTCTGAACACAACACCACCTACTCTGCAACATTTAACTCTGTTGATATTGCGTAAACCAGCAATTCGTTTTACTTTCATTATTCTTTTGGTACATTCTCTCCAAATTTATACAAAACCCGTCCCCCCCACCTACCGTCTCTAAATTACGATCCGATGATGAATGTGGAATGGCCGTTGGCTGAGACTGAGAGTTTTACTTTCTCCAATCGAGCCCACTTTCAATTGTTTGAAACTCTTACCTTCGTTTGTTATGAAACTTGACCCCAATTCCCAGCGAATTAATCGGAATGACGGCACGTGACTGAATAGAAGAAATTCGGGCTCGTGTGATTCAATCTAGAACAACATTTTCGTACGCGATATTTGCAATCATAATAATATTCGTCTTGAATTTAACGCTACGGCTTTGCGGTATGCCTGTCTAGCACGGGACTATGACACACCTATATAAAAGGGTACGTGCACGTTTAGTTCCATTAATGTCGCTACGTCTGTGATTCAAAGTCACCTCCTTATGTGATCGAATCGATCCGTTTAGATTGAGCTGATCATACACGACGGTGAACATTCAACAGTCGTGGCCACTTAAAATCGCACATAAAATTGGGTCACCACAGCGTACTGCACACGCTTCGGCCGCTAAATTGCGTGCACTTGGCGCGTTGTTCATTGAAAGGGAAATCGAGCGACGAGAAAAAAAACAATTTCCAAAAAATGTGGCAGTGCCAGTGCCAGAGCCAGCGCCAGTGCGTGCCACAATTACTAATGCCCGCATTTTCACGTACTTAAACTCAAACATCTTTCGGATTCGGGTATCACTTTACAACAAAATCAGCGAGTTTCATTCATCGACCGTCGCCATATGGAGGATGGATTTGGCATATGGTGCAAGGAGGAGAGCCCCAAAGCTGAATTTGCTGCGTGCCACGCACTCATCTTTTCATGATACATACCGGAGGCTGTTTGGAAGACAGCCGGCGATGTGGTGTTCTCTGTAATCGTTTCAATGGAGCCCAGACCAGACCTCACCTAAATTAAGTAGGTCGACGAGTGACATGACCTTTCTTTTCTGGGATTTCCAGTTCAATTGTTTGTTAGCATGTGAAGTTGGCAGTAATTGCTCAGGTTGAAAAATAATTACGGCAGCAATTGAAAAGGTTTTGGGTCTGAAAGGTCAACTTTAAGGACATTTTTTATTGCACGTGAGTTTTATTATGATGGGGAAAAGGCCCATTTCGGGGATTCTCCTTACTTTCAGGGTTTTTGGGACTATAAATAATGTGTGCCATCCACATAAAATCCATTTACTGCACCCTTTTAAAGGAGGCCATTTTTGCTCATCTCAGCAACTGACGCTTGCCTGGTAAAACATGGTTCACCCAGAGGAAACCATTATTAGAGGCTGCTTTAACTACAGGTTCGAAACTTCAAACACCCACTAATTTCATTCGCATACACTCATACAAGACTTGTTTAGCTTGTTTCCTGTCGTATTATGGTTAAAAAGATTCAAAAAAAGTTTATTGTGCCCCATCGTACATAATTTGTTTATGTATATCACTTTTAAGCATTTTAAATCAAATGGGATAGAATTTCGAAAATAAGTCAAGCAGTTGAAGGAGATCTAGATTACATTAGGCATGCCATCCTAACAGGGAGTATATATTAACTGATGTAGCGGAAGAATACTTTGATAAATCAAAGATGTAGACCTTCGGGTTCATGATCACTAGTCGCTAGATTTGATTGAATAGATAGCTGAGAGTAGTTTATTGAGATAAAGTTAGTGAAAAGAAAAAAAAATGTGGCATTGATATCTGTATTGCCAGTTGAGGGCACCTTGCTTGGTTGAGGCTTGTCTTTGGAAACCTCTGTCTGAAAGTGAAGTAAGTATTTAGACGTGGAGTTCTTGCTCAGGGGATTTATTGAATTTTTAGAATGGAAGAAACGGAACCATTTGAAATAGTGTTATCCAGACGGAAAAAACAGACAATACAGGGTGTTAGATGTTTTGCAAACCCCAAGGTTTATTCTGCCCAAACAAGATCTAATTAGATTTAATTATGATATTGATGTCAGCAATATTCGTAAAACGGAAGAAGAATGGACCAAATGAAGAGCCCTGCGGTACACCGTAAAATGGTTAGAAATAATGCCAATTGAACAGTTTGAAAGTTTCAATTTATAATAGAAAAGATGGTTAGGATAAAATGCTTTGATTTCAGTAAAAATGTCAATTAGAAGACTAAAAAAGAAAGCCGTAGTGAAGCTTATAATAAGATGAATATTTTCTAAATACAGGGTAGATATGGTTCGTTTCGAGATTTCATCGTAATCTCAACACTCAAACCAAACTCCTATAAATCGACCCCGACTATTGGCAATTACCTTACATTCCCTTCTAAAGAATATGATTTGATTTTTATTCTTGTCATTACCTACTATCGTCACAAAGAGAACCAATAAATTTCTCCAATTACTTACCTGAAGAAACAGAATTTGCAGAATCACTCCGTGGCGTATGATGATTAATTGTTGTCTGCATAGATGGCAGTGGTATGATGGTTGTTTGTGCTGGCAATGGATTACAACCATTGACCGTAGTTATAACGCTATGCTGTTGAGTATATGAAGGCTCATCATAGAGCCAAAGTTCCTGTTCACCGTATTCCGGTGATCCTAACGAATTTGGTGACATTGTCATACCGGATGGCATTACTAGACTTGCAGATGATGACGTCACTTCTGATGATGATTCTTCTAACATACGTAGAGCAAATCCACCATTATTTGACCAACGGCGCTTCATCATGATAAATTTTTTATTATTCACTAGTGTCTTTTTTTCTTTTTCTTTTCTTCCCGCACTCGTAAAAAATGTCTAGTTTTTTTGATTGAACAAAAATAATATCGTCTTTAACACAACTCTTTGTATCGACTACAACTATAGAGCATCACTTGGTAAATGATGTAAATCAAAATATTTGAAAGATTGCAACAGTTTTCAAGGCATAAAATTTCCCCATTATTATTTTTGTTGTTATTTAATCGTTAAAAAACGCAATTATTGTTTTCGTTCTTGGGTTGTAAAAATATTTTTTTCTATCTAACGGAAGTGTGCGTGATTTTTGGTGTTTATATCTAGGCAAAAATGTCTGTTTTTATTTTATGAAGTTAGAGTGGCACTACTCGGATACGAGTTCCGGGCATAACAAGAACAAAATGTTGAAGTCAGTTATTTCGCTGAGATCACGGCAACAGCTCAAATTAGTTTCCCGTCTTGTCGAGGAGAATTAGTTAGGAATTTTCCGAAACGATGAATAATGACCGCTGAAAAAAGGAACAAATACACAAAATTCGTTAGATTTTCTTGTGTCTGATGGAGGAATCTTTGAAACTGGTAACACGCTCCCTCCCTCTATGTAATATGCTCCGGAATTGGCACGTTCCAACCATAAAATTGTTGAGGAATGAGTGCTTTACGAGTCAATGGCAAGTATATCCGAATTTTGAGTTCAATTACGTGCAGAAAATTGGAACGATGCTGATTAAGTAGGTCAGGAAACTTTTTGTGGATGATGAGTAGCAGGCATCCATCAGATAAACAACACATAGGAGGAGTTACTCAAACAAATTACATTCTGATAATGAAAGAAAAAGGAGTCCGCTTTTAATATAAAATTCTCAAGATCAACAGCTAAAATGTTTTTCAGGAAAACGTAGAATACGTGGAACTGACGGATTCTTAATCCTATCAAATACTACATTTCTATGATTTGGCTATACTACGAACGTTAAGTTAGGATCAGACAACTAACGCTCAACTTCGTGCACATTCATGTGATAATATATCGCAAACAACGACCTTGAATTATTCTCTGAGCTCCACAGGGAATCTATTCAATTAAAAATTTTCTTGGCCCTGATTGCATGAATCCTCAATTCTTTAAGTTTTTATTAACCCACATCTCACCCTATTTCTTGGATATAATTAACATTTGCTTAACTAGATCTTGTTTGGAAGATTTGGAAGATGTTGTACCCATGCTAATCCTCTTGTTCTGGCATTTCTTACTTAAGAAACTAAATCATAGTTTTTGCTTCACTAGCTCAGATGTTAGCAACTTCTTCAAAAACCGCTTCTAGCTATATCAAAATCAATGACCGTTTACCTAATCTTTTACCTCTGCTTAGTGGAGTGCCTCAAGGTTCCTTACTTGGCCCTTTATTTTTCTGCTGTCCAAGATGTAATCTAGGAATTATATTCAATAGAACTTTCTCATGTTGTAATCAGACAAATGCTGTGCTAGGAAAGGTTTTTGCTAATTTGAGAAGACTGGGTGTTTGCCAAAATTTGGGCCTAATACTTGTTAGAGTCTTAACCCTTCCGGTTTTTACTTATTAAAGTCTAGTTTATCCTAAAGTTGAATCGGTTTGTAAGCGCAGACAAGGGATGCATTTATGACTGTTGCTGCTCTTTCAAGACATACATAACATGGAGAATGCTAGTATTCCTTTTTTCTTATTTAGTTCCTGAGATCGCATAATCATAGAAACTTATTAATAAATATCTCGGTTTTCTTTATCTATCTATGAGGGCTCGTACTTTGTCCAAGCTTTCCACCTGTGGACCCCCTAATCTTTTTAATTCCAATTCTGTCACTGGTATATGATACCTGTTTTAGTTTTTTGATATGGTTAAAGATCTTTTATTTTGTAGATCGCCTATAGGTCCACCGGAACACACTTTATCTTTCACCGATCCCAATCCAGTTGGATTGACATTACATTTAGATCGACAATGATGAATGATACACAGATTGTCTCTAGTTGCTTACTACTCTACAAGCAAAACCTCCCATGCAGATGTGAAGTCGTTATTGGTTTAGAATATTAAAAAACAAATACACATCTTAACCGTTCGAGTGCTGAGGATCGCAATGGCGCTCGTTTCACGAACAAAACTGTTATACTCAGCACTTAAATGGTTAAATACTAATACCTCCATGAAATGAATGAAATTAATGGAACCGTGATACTTCCTTCAATTCACTAACTGTCTTCCGTTTACACTTTATAACAGTTAAATTTAAAATAGTATTAAAGACCGGTATCAATAATTTCTACATTAACTTCATAGCAAATTGTGAAAAGACAAAACCAAACCATTTCCAGTTACTACAACTTCACTGGCAATACCATTTCAGAAATGCAAATAAGTTCATGGCAGTTCCTTTTCGATGTATCAATGTTTTTCCAAATACCAGATAAGACAAAGCTCAAGATTACAGAAAAAGAAGCTGGAAAAATCCACAAAAGAAAGAAAATTGAGCTCTTATCATTGTTACAATTTATGGGGTGTTATCACAACACTCGAGTATCAGACTCTGGAGAGTCTGTGTGTGCCCTGGTTGGGGGAGAATCGAATACCATTGAATTGAGCAAGACATCCTAAGGAGATGATGTATCACATCCATGTCTGGTCCTATCACGATTAGGACATATTACGCATTTCTACTACTGCCACGAATTTTTACTCTTCTGTTTGTTTCTTCCGCACCGTAATGGGAAATGTAGACGCCTATTCTCAAGGTAAAACATTGACTTAGCCGGATGGTGAGCGTAATGGAGCTCGACAAGTGGCAGACAGCCTCATCAAAACCGAAATCGATCCAGCTTTCATCCCTATTTCATTAAGTTACGCGGCAAAGTGCAGACCATCTAATTGGTGGAAGCCGGCAATTTATTCACGATTAAAAATGCCTAAAATAGCACAACTAACGAATATCGTTTGTGACAGGCAATCAGATTCCAGAAGTCCAGAAGGTGCGAATGTGCAAAAGGTGGAAAAATTGGAAAAACTTTCCAAATTCCCTACGAACAGCAATTTCAATGTCAGGTACGAAAATAACTGGCGGCAGGACTGGCGACTTTTTTTTTCATTACTCAGAAGTGTTCTTGATGTTGGGCACCATCATCGATGGATGACCAAAGCCCCAACGCACGTATGGACACCTGCGAAGATTTGTTTAGCCGGCATCTCATCCAGTGAGATATATTCCTCCCAGGAGAAAAAAACACATCTTCTATTTGTGGCAGTAGACTGCTGTGGATGTGGTTATCAACGCGGCGTAGCTCTTGTTTTGTAGGCAAACGACTTTTTTATTGCAGTAATCACAGGTGGGTGGCAGCAGTGAGACGGAAGGGAAATTTGCGCAAATTTATTGAATAACGCCAAGAGATTTTTAAAAGAGATTTTTAGCACAAGGCGAACGCTCCCCTTTATCTCTTTATCCCGCGTGGCGGTCGCTGAGGTTTTTTTCTGGTAACTTTTTGCGGAAATTTTTCCGTTTTATGCGGCTTTTGTGAGATAAATATTTGCCGCCACGATGGCGACATTATTTACATCCTTCGTAATCCTTTTTGTTCAACTTGGAACACAATAGTGTGTGGGTATGACTATACTGTTACTTAAGGCAATGTGGCCAACATCTATAGTAGTGCTATAAATGGAAGAGAGTTACTAGGAAAGTAGGAATGCCACCTATTTTTAGAATTTTTCTACTTTAAATGTCTCGGTGCGAAATTAAAGATTAGTGCAGGTGTGGTAGAAAAAAAAATGTATCCCCCCACTCAGATAAAAGATGGGCTGGGATAAGTTTAGACTTTAAGTGGGAATTACTTTTTTTGTGGGGTTTTCAATCACAAGGGGACTCACGTAATAATTAAGTAAGTAGTAAATACAAAAATTTGACAAAAACTGCACTAGTTATCAGGAGGGACTCTGAAGATCCTGTGCCGGTCTCATTTTTCAAACTTGCAACCACTGGTATATCCTAAACAGAATGAAACTGAACTGAGGTCTAAGCGTTATCGTAGTACGAGAATAGCTACTGTGAAGATCAAACTTAATGAAAACAGAACTAGAAGGGCTATAGGGTTTTTTAAAATATATAAATGACAGGTAGGGTCGGAATCTATAGATATTCTGGAAGCTCTCGGATCAGTTACTCGTTTGGGCTCATACCCATCCAAAAGTTGATCATACATTTATTGTTACTTTACCGCAAAAGAATATTTTCTAACAAAGTGGATTTTTTCCTCTGGTGTATTTTTGCAGACTTATCTACTGGACAGGTTTGCAGAATTACATTTAAGACCTCAAGCATTCGCACAGAATATAATCTACTACAGCCTATATCACAGAGGAAGTCCTGAATAATTGTTTTTATTTCAATTTGGAATAAAATAATGAAATATTACTACTAATTAAACACTATAATTATAAAAAACGTAATTCAAGTGCAAAAATTGCAGTAAGTGCAGCAAAAGAAGCAGACTGTCTTTACTTCCATCTAATTTTGTTATAATCAGCTGATAAATTACATTTCTTTCCGTAATACTCGTATCGACATAATCGTTATATTCGAATAGTTTAGTAGTCTCTTGATAAATCATTACTAAATTAACTAAGAAGAAAGAAGGTTACTTTACATAGTAACAATCAAATTAATACAGAAAAGTAGACTTAAGGAGTTTTTCAATAGTATAACAGTTTCACGCTGTTATACAAAATAAAATTTTAAGGTCTGAGGTGCTGAGGATTTATCTGAAGATGTATATATGTATATATGTTTCCACCTTCAATAATATCAAAGGACAACCTATCTAAATTCCTTTGCTGTCTTTAACTGTCGATAAAAAAATCAATTCAACTGTTGCCTTGGCATTAAGCCAGTCAGAAGCAATGGTTCTTAAGTGAAAAGTGTACAAAAAAAACCCTCAGTCTTAAGATTATGCAAGATACTGGCAGTCTAAAAGTAATTGTCTAGACCTTTACCCCTCTGACCGACGGTCCCCTCATCTAAACAATTACGAAAAATTGTATAATAAAAGTAAGTAAATCAAATCAAGGGAAATTAAATTTTGTTCATATCTGTCTTGCAACAATCTCAGGGAAAACGAGATAAATTAGACCAACCGTGAAATTTTTCAAGACTCCATTTCCTGCATGACTAGGTGGTCCATACACTCAAATTTTAGCAATAAAATTTAACAATGTCGTTCTAAAGCCGATCTCCGTTCACATGCCGCTATCAAAATCCTCAAATAAAGATACGATTCGGCTGCTTATATCCAGTAAAAGATTTCAAATTGCCCCAAGGCCTATAAAATGCCTATCTCCATAAAGATAAACCAAAATCACAAACTTTCCGGACTACAGACGTATGGAGCACATGAGTGACCGTCGCGTCGTCGGTTTCGTTTATCTTAGGTCCACTTCTTATGACCTTATGACATTTAACTCGAAAATAAAAGAAAATATTATGAAGAAAACTGAGGGAAAAAAGCGTTAAAAAACGTAAGAACTGGACTGTTTTTGGTATCTTGCATTTTTTTTGCGGCCCTTTCCTCTTCTTGAGTTGAGATACCACTGGATTGTTGGAACATTTTTAATTTCTCGGGAAGTTAAGAAAAAAAGCATAAATTAGTAAAAAGTGAAAATTACAAAATTCTTAATGTGAGAAAGAAACTCACCAAACCAGAAAAATATTTTTCTTCCAGCGAAAATTTTTTTTTTCTTGAATCTCTGCCCTACCACGGAGGAAGCGCGGTATAAGGTTGAAGCTGCTGTTGGAGTGCTCTTCAGCAGGAAAATTAATTGGGGCGATTAAGAAATGTTTTTTAAGAAGCTCTTATTGCCCGTGCCCGCCGGACCTTGCGAAATTATCTAACTGTTGAATTTCTCTTTAAATTAGTCCCATCCCTTTTTGCTCAATTTAAAAGCAGCAGCAGTGAATTTTCGATAAGTTTCACTGTCGCTGCCTGCCTGCCCAAATATGCGGATATTTTGTAATTCAATGAACGCAACCATAACTCGTCAATGTCATGAAATTAACCGAGTAAAGAGGAAGACGACATTCGGCCGATGTGCATTCAAAAGTTTTGCATTCAATGAAACGTGAAATGCATTTTGAATTTGCCTCAATAAAGCGAATGCAACGATGGTTGCAGGGCATAGAGTCAATATATGCTGGACTGTTGCTGATCGTTAGGCGGAACTTTTTACGTTTATAGTGTTTATTATGTGTCCATAATTCATAATGACTTTGGGAATGGAGTAGGTAGTAGGTGGTGTTCTCGACACACCAAGAACTCTCTGCAAGAACATTTGAATTAACGCTAGATAGAGTACTAAGAAATGGACACGGATCTTAGTGACACCAATTTGAGATTATTCAAAGAGAGGGTTCTGAAAAATAAAATCAATAGACACGGTGCAAATTTCATTCGAGGAGAGGATAGAATTATGCAATGAATAGCAGTTCATAAGACAATCACCATGAAAGGTAATGCCCCGTACAGACACTTAAAAGCGTCAATGCTCATCACGATAACGTGCTCACACGCATGCCTTTGTATCCTTTTAAATAAATATATGTATTAAAGGTAGATAGTATGTATTTCGTATTTAGATCTGGAGTAGGGTTAATATAGTGGTCCACTCTTTTGTAGAAAAAGCACTGTGATATTTTCTGTAGCATATTAAAACATAATAGCAACACCACCGTTGAAATATCACTGACAATTATGAAGAAAATTAATTCTATTCACCTTAAAGCGAGCCCAACAGTTTAACCATTACCTGACTACAGTGTAATAGTAATTAGCATCATCAAATTGTTATATATTTGCACGTTCTTTGAAAAAAAAAAAAATAGAAATCAATCTCCACTGACCACCGTTCAATGTTCGCTGACTTCACAATGCCTTCTAAGGAAACGACAGTGCTTGGCTGCATCACAAAACAAAAAAATTATGGATCTTCACAGCAGAAAAAAAGTTCTTTTTTTTTGCTACAACAAAAACGAGGAACAAATATCTAGAAAAGAAATTGTACAAAACCACCAAAAAAGTGAATAAATTTATATTAAAGAGAATAAGAGCGAGATGAAAACCCAGATAACCCCCCAACAAATGTGAAAGAGACAAACTGATCCGACAGAAACAAAATCTTGAATATTTGAGTCGTCGCCGAACTTGGTGGAGGACACCCAACCATAATAATATAAGCCCCGAAAGTTGAACGCTTCCGCACCTCGTAGCCCCGCATAAATTTAGCATACCCTTGGCCACTCTTGCGAGTTTCTGCCGCTTCGTTTCAGTCGTGTTGTAGACTTGTAGTCAATAAAAAGCTCCCACCCAAACGAGAAAAAAAGTACCCGCATAAATTTAAATCAGCTCACACTTGCACTGGGCCCGTCGTAAGCTAACACCGGCGACTTTTCTCACTGTATTCATTGCCATTGATTACTAAAATCCCATTAAAATGTAAAAAACAGTAAATAGTGCAAAAAAAGCTTGTGGCACCATTTCAATGTGTTGGAGTCCATGTGGAACACTTGGGGCAGCTTATAGTGCCGCCTTGTATGTGAGCTGAGGAGGGGTACAACGGCAAAGCTTATGCAGCCGGAGAACTTCGCATGAGACATTTTTTGAGAGCAGGGTGTCAGGCAGGTTGTGGGGTAGTTGTTTATTAGTTGGTCGTTCAACTGACCACTACCATTGGATGAGATTTTACTAACACAGTGACCTCCAATGTCATTGGAATGTGCTTTTGCAGCACCAATGCCGAGTGAAAATTACTCGAGCTGCTCGCCTACTGCATAGTGCCACTACATCTTCAGCGCCCTACTGTGGGAGGAAGTACCACTGCATTACTTCATATGACGCCCCACGCACCTCAATTGAATAAGACGACCTTCCTGGCATGGGAAGTCACCCACGTGTGTCCCCAATAAGAAGCACCAGTCTCCCTTCATTGATTTCTCCCCTATCCATTCACCCCCATGGTGGCATAGCAAGTTAAACAAGTGGAACTACCTGTCAGGTAGCTTGCAGTCGCTTCTTTATGACGCCACATTTTCTTTAAATAGTTTTCCGCTCCCCTTTTGTTTAGGTCTTTGGCTCAACTCCACGTCGGAGGTGGTATCGATTTGGCCAGTAGTTCAGGCAAGCGAGAGTAGTACCTTCCCGCGGAAAGTTTTTTGAACTTTTCAGTGATAATTACACGGTTTACCTTGGTGCTGTGTATCTATTATTTGTATGCCGCGGCCAAAGTACAGGAAGTCGAAGTAGTTTTTCAGGAAAACGAGTAATTTGGGCAGACCAACGGATTTGAACGAATTTTGCTATTTACTCACGCTACCCAACAGAAAGACACACTATAATTCTTTTTCTGGGGCGGAAAGCAAGTTTAGTTACGATTGCGTGTTATAAATGACACGTGTTTTGTAGAGGACGATCAATAACATTTTTACTTAAGGGATTTTTATGGACACACGTGCGGTTGTAAGGGCTCTGGTAAGTTTTTGTTCGTTTAAGATTCGCAACGGATTAATCAGACCGCCGAACGCCGAAAGAGTCTCACTGAATGCCGCTTAAAGATAGAATCAAGAACTTTTCTTCAATAATAGTTCTAATGAGTTAAATGTCCAGGAAATCAATTCTCATAAGAATTTAATATGATTTTTCTTCCCGATTGGTCTCGTCACCTTTGGAGAGTTTTCTGAAGAGAAATCTCAGCAGGAAATCGAGACAACATTGATAAACACGGTAATGAAAAATTTCATCAATAAATAACACAAGTCGTTAGCATCAATGACATGGTAATGCAAAGAGTAATGGAACAAAGAATGCTAATTAGACAGGGTAATGCAAAGGGTACTGACTCCAGAAATTTTAATTTCCTTGCTGGGTTTGTGTTTGATCCTGCATTGTGAGCGCAAGCTCTTGGATACTTATTAGATCAAAGGAACAAAATGTAACGGAAATAAAAGTTGAACTTAGTATAGTCAAATTCAAATTCCATTTACCATTCACCCTGTACACTTTTGCAGTTACTTCCAAGAATTCGTAGATAGCTTAGCAATGCTTAAATTGAACTCTACTTTTATCCTTACATTTTCTTCAATGAAAGAATAATGCATGAAAGGGTAATGCATGAATTTGCAATGAAAACCTTGTGGTGAGAATGCATAGTAGTGTACATATAAGGCGTCTACGTGCAAAACGCGCTAAATGCATTTAGGTAAAGGCTGAGATTTTTAAACATGAGCAAATTTTTTTGAATTTGTCATATGTTCATTTATTCATTATTAAAAAATGCACTTGGAAACAATGTTCTATTACGTACGATCGCTTCCAGGTGATATAGCGAATTTTTAAGTGCGCACAGACTTCCATACTATTGAGGATGATTACAAATTGTAGCCTACGAGGAAGCTTCAGCACAAAAAGGAGGTCCGAATCAAGTGGGTCAGAAGAGAGTAAAAAAGATAATCCAACACAACAGATCTAACCAAATGAAGAGAGTCCAACGAAGGTGAAGCGATGTAAAAGTGCAGGCAATAAAGTGATAGTGTCGTTTTTCTCGAACACCAGTCTCTTGGCTGCACCTTTGCCATTAACCGGGAGTAGTGTAAATTCTGAATGGTATAACACATCCTGTTTTGCAACTGTACTACCTCTTTGGTACCTGGCTGGAAAAGATGGAAATGTTTCAGAAGTATTTCTTCTCATCCTCTATCTCGGGAATTTCATATGCAACCTATGTATGCAGACAATCAAAAGTTTCTTAAAGCTTATCTGCATTAAAGCACACAATCAACGAGTATGAAGAACAATTTGATTTTCCCTTGGGGAAATGAAACTAATCAAATGGCAGGTGGAATTAAGCTCTTGAAATGAAAAATTGGCAAGCACTCCTTAAAAACGGTACAGATCTTGGAAATTTTGAATAAAATATTTCTTGAGCTGTGTGACAATATTCCGAAGGAAGCTGAAACCGAAAGGAGTAGTACTACTGGTCACCAGGCAACATAACCTCACAATCCTTCCTCGTATGAAAATCAAGAGCTGGAATAAGTGTTCCAAGTGTGTCTGAAGAACTTTGATGTCGTTGCCTGTTTTGGTGTTTGCTTTCCCATTGCTACAAACAGCTAACCTGACAATAGGGCCGTGATAAGAACCTATATTACCAGGAAGGACATTTTACTTCCACTAAAGGTGAGTTATATAACAGCAATGAATCAAATTATAAATTTCCACCGAAGTCCTTTCGGAACACTTCTTGATTACAGCTTTCTTCAAATCCAATTTCATTTCTAAAAATACTTTTTTTTTAGAAACATAACTGTTCTTTTACCACAGCCCCATCCTCAAAGGAATAATTTCTGTCACGTGTGCAGCTCCGAAGTGAAGTAGATTCGCAAAAAAAATCATAATATGAATTAGAGTCAATGAAATATTTTTAGAAGATTCATTGAAATGCTTTCTCGATTTCCATGGAAAACGCTATGAAAGATCCCCAGAAGTGGTACTTTGGAGCCAACTGGTAGGCGTGAGGAATCATTTCAAAAGTGTCGACAAAAGCCATCAGAGGGATCGTCATCCTCCCCGAAAGCGTGCTGTTCCATTTGCTGTAAATTTGTTAGTTCAAGAAGATGAGGAAATCAAACAAGGCACTCTTCATCCTCACCCCACTGCCCTGTGTTTTCATCAATCCCACCGTAGGTTCACAGCCATCACCAATATGACAGGAATATCATTACCATGAGTTCGGGGTTTGAAGGTAACAGCCTGACCTTGAGAACGACTGACACCACCCGCAGCCGCAAAACACATAAAACCAAATGAAAGAAACTTTTACAAAAATTATTCGCGCGATAAAAAGGAAAAGTTAATTGAATGAAATCTGACAAGTTTCGGTAAAGTCTTGCGAATGCGACTCCTGGAGCACCCACCCAAGCCACTAGGGCAACCTCAAGAAAGGAAGACAAGCCACAAACAAACAAAACATCTTTACTTACATTTTTTTTTTCTGGGGCTGATTGGGGGACTGCCGAATGGTGTTGAGGGCGTTTCAAAGGGAATTTTCTTTTTATTAGCCTTTTAAGTGAACTTGGAAGGGTTCTGTGTACACCACATAAAATTTTGGCGTTTTTGCGGTTCTCTCTATAGCAATGGAAAGTTACGCAGAAAATTTTTTTTTTTTTTGTTTAAGAAAAATTATTGCCACCAAGTGGGTGATGCATGGAAGTATGATCAATTTTTTTCTTCACTTAAAATGGCCAAGAGGAGTAGGAGGTTGGATTGGTCCCTATTTTGGCATTATTACCGCGAATTAGTAACAGATGAGCTAATTCTGAAGACAAATTACTTATGATTGACCTATTTAAAGCAATTTTCTCATTTAGGTTAGAATTGTAAACAGTCAGGGAAGGGGGAGGGGGGGATTAATGTTTACCCAAAAATTTTGTAATTTTCTCTAAAGGATTCTTAGAATTTCTTAAGAAAATTGCAGGCAACCCACAGAGCGTAGGTCTATTTTTGTCACAGCTGTAAACGCAGGTCGATATATTTATCTTATGGACTTATGGGTGAAGTGCTTTAAGGTTTTTAGTGCATTTATAAATATGAAATAAAATACTTCCAGATATTATTGGGGTCCCGCTGTAGAACAACTTTAAACTTCTAGTGGCCCTAAACACCTTCAGATATCTGAACCCTGGAAAATATTTGAAATTAAAATGTTTAGCACATTGACAAAAAAAAACGGTAGAAGGAGGCAAGTTTGAAAAGTATTGAAGAGTTAGCTTTGCATTTAATAAACCCACTACGCTCCACCCATGGCTAATTAATAACCGGATTACTTGAACAAGGTAAGAGCACTTCATGATTGATCATTAATTCAGAATGAGAACTGCAGGGATGATTTCAAGTTTTACCGACCTACTTTGCGCCTTTCTCGTCCACTAAAGACCATTGAGAACAGCGTACAAAACAGTACCACCCCTTCTTCTGTTTTTTTTTCTTTATTTTGACATTACTAAGTTACTCGGAACTGAAATCAAATTCTTCTTGGCCTGTAACTACGTTGGAATGATGATTCACACCTGTTTCGTAATTCACCACTCCGAGTAGCATGAGCAAGCTCAGGAATTTCCTGGAACTGACCTTAAATGTAAGTCACAAAATCAAAATCATCTGAAACAGGAAGTTCCAGTCCCAAAAACAGAACAACCACGAAAATACAACAAACGTCAAAGCATTTTCGTTCTCAAAAAAAAAAAATATGTCATCTATCGTCCCCCTTCCGATTTCACAATTTGACGCCATCACCTCAACATGCTTCCACCAAAATGGATCAACACAACAATCGACGCTATCGCTGCACATTTTCATGTTTATGGTTCAATTTCTTCCAATTCAAAAACAAAAAAACAGGCGACCAATAAGTCGGGAACGAGATCATCGTTTTGATTACCTCAGCCGGACCCAACAAAAGACCATTATCGCTGCATTAGCGAATCGAATGAGTGAAGTTTGCAGTATTAACTGGTATTTCACAACCCGCATTATGTGGGACTTGTCACCAATTTTGCAGTGATAAATCTGCGACTGTTACTACTACCACCCAAAACCACTGCCGTCGACGACAGGTGGTGACGAATTCCTTGAGGTGTTTGCACCCTAGTTCTGGGAATTTTGTTGTGAAATTAGATCTTCACCGGATCTCATTACGTTGGGGGAGTAAATCACAAAATAATTGTAAAACAAATGCATGTGTACGGTCATTGGAGGGTTCAAGGTTGTGCTAATGCCGCCATGGTTTGTTTTCGGTTTAGAATTTCCCCAAAAAACTAATCGTATGCTTTATGCATTCACGCGTTCTCACCTTCCCCTGTAGCAACGAGTGCAACCCGAGCAATTCACATGAAAAATTTATGAAGTGGTTTGCAATAGTGTCACCGCCAATTAAAAAGTCAATATTGTCACTATTAATGCAAACACGTGAGAATTACTCATGGTGGCGACAGCGGTACCTTGACCAGGTGAAACACCGCTCTGTCTACTGTTGCTAGCTTTTGTGTGCTAGGGGCTCGTCACAGCGCTTACAGCAGGCAAGCCTTGATCGCATTTTGCCGTACCAAAACAAAAATTTCGTAATTCTGTGCCCAAAACGTGGAGCAGCATCGATAATGTCGCACGCCCAATTAACAACAAAATTAAGATGGATGCAACGTAAACCGCACTGCGGTCAAGATTTCGTCGGTTTTGCTTTTTGTTACGAGTTTAATGACATTCACACGGCGGTGGCGTAATAAACCGCATTAAAGCATCGCCGAGGACACTTTTAGTGCATATGCAGTGCAACTAAAAATACCACCGGGTGACTGAGAATGCATCCGAGCTTTACTGGAATCTTCGCTACCAGGGTATGAATCATGAGTTAGCACATAGGAATTCGACCAAAAAACAGGTGTCAAAAACAAGGTCCTCCCCAAGCAGAATATATTACAGCCTCGTGCCGGTGGTCGCGTAGGCGGATTTCTATATTTTTGGCCTGTACGAAAGTTTTTGGGCTATGCCAATGTAGGTGAGTGTGTAGCACATAAATAGTATGTAGCTTGTCGCACTATCTCTAGTGATGCTTGTGCAGAAGATTAGTCACAAATAACCTGGGCAGAAATTATTTTAAATTAAATTAAGCAACAGCGTTGAATAAAGTGAGGGCAGGGAGATTGTGTAGAACACGGGGAGATGAACGTTGTAGTTTTTTAACACGTGAAATTACTACTAATGCCAACGAATACTGTCACAATTGCACTAACAGGTATTTTATTCTCATCTGGCTCGAAGGACCAAATATTAAAGCGATTTAACCGCTTCTAAACCAGCCAATAGGAACAGCATTTACTTAGTCAATCTAACACAACTCTTCGAGATCTTATTATTTCTTGTTCGCACCGGCATTTCATCAAACTTTCTGAAACCTATTATATTTCTCCCATATACCTCTACAACCAAGTAGATAGCGATAGATTCAGGTGAAATCTCAGGTTACAAACACACAAAAAGTGTATAATAATCGCATTATTTTATTTTCACATATCGATCACTTGGTGGCTGTGTCAAATTTCAAAACAAAAGCGCCACGGCAGGTTGGTGCCACTCCGGTTGGTATCCAGCAGCTGTTCACGATGTAGCCATTGTGGCTGCCACAACTGTCGATTGGAGAAAAAAAAAGTGAAAAAGGGCACGATTATAAATCAAGTCACCATGCTCAATCACATGAAAATTGGAGCCAGCGTCAACCAGATGGAAGCAATTTCACATATGGTTCCTGCAGCACAATAACGTGACCATTGGGGCTACTGTCTTTCTGAATGCTCTTTTTCTGTTGGGAAATATTTCAAAATGTCTGGAAGGAACAGAATAGCAAAGTGCAGGTTTCGAGATATATTTCACCTTTCGGAGCGGTGAAAATTGATTCGTTGCGTCAGGTTTGATTGGAAAGGGTTTATAAGAGACTGAAATTAGAACAAGGTGCGGTCGTTATGGATATTACTTCTTTTGAACAGGGTATAAAATGATTTATCTTTCCTTGCTGTGGCACCCACGATATAAAACTACATCATCACATGCCTCAAATATTCCACTGTCGTAAACCTTTTCATTTAGGTTTACAATTATTTTATCACTTAGCACTTAAAATCCATGGCCGTGAAAAGTGTAAATACGAACGTGTATGGTGTAATTTGAGTATTTCAGGTCCAAGTTGCAAGTCTCGCCCGCACCTTGCAATGAAGTTAAACAAACCTTCGTGAATTGAGATCAATGCCATCGCAAGCGAAATCTGTAAACAAAAACATCTCCGTCCAGCAATGACTGGTAATTCTCACGCCTTTATGTAGATACTTTTCCACTTTTCAGTTGCTGCCTTATCAGTTAACCCACTCAAGTGAGATAAATTACGACAAGACCGAAGTACATAAGCATAATAAAGGCAAGATGTAATGGTGTGATCTGTTCACTTAAGCGGTTAAGGCTTTCTGACAATATTTTGTTTGTACGTCGGAGGCATATTTGCGAGAATATATATTAGATATTAGTTGGATGAGGACTAGTTTCGATTTGGTGTGACTGGTATCATGTCACTAGAAATTCTTACTTTGTAATGTGTCATCATTAGCTTGTAATCGTAAATCGTATCTATGTTGACGCAGATCAAGATAGGTTTGAAACTTAGCAATGAATGTAATACATGAGATACCTTGACAGATAATACAGGGATATAGGGTTATCCACCTCCTAGGAATTTAAGTGGGACTTAATAAATTTTTCAAAAGATAGAGAAGATTATTGGGTAAAAGTTTTTCGATCCGGTTCGAAGGACCAGAGTATGTTTTAAATTAACTTTGATAGAAGAAAAGACGTATGATAAAAGGTTACATAAACCATTACCAAAAGAAAATTTATTCACATAATAATAAAAATATATCTGAGTCAGAACCGCTACGTAAATCGTTGAAGTTGTGCGGTCTTCAACTATCCTCTAGCTTGAATGGATCTCGATAACAGCAAACAAAGCGAAGATTGGTTCGATAGAAATCATGCCTCCGAAACACGTCCCTAAACATAGCATAGTGGTCTGCTGAGGGTACAATTTATTATTTCTTTCTACAACCAGGAAAAAACATTGATACTGAACGTTACTATCCCAAGCCAGACCTTATACACGAAGAATTATGTGAAAAACAGCCATATCGATTAACTAATGTAGGCTCCCCATTTTGCTCTATGATAATGCAAGAGCCCATACTTCTCAAGATACTGTACAGGGAGTTTCAAGATACTGTACAGGGAATTTCAGAGTTACGTCACGGAATTCTCCCTCACCATTCCTATTACGCAAATATCTCTCCAACAGATGTTCACCTTTCCAGAAGTTTGGAATTATTTTTGCGTTAAAGCCTCTGTAGTTCAGACCTCCGGAGAGTTTATCACACTTAAAACCGGGACTTCTTCGAAAAGGACATTTTTCATTAGAATTCCATTGGAAGGATGTCGTAGATGCGAATGGTGCTCATTTTGGTTAAAGTCGATAACAATTTTTAGAAATTTGCAACACAAGCTTTCTATAAAAAAAATCTGGCATTTATATTGACACGACCTGATAAAAATTGACAAGCGCTAGAAATCTCGAGAAAGAACACATTCTGGAAAGGTTCGTAATGTTAAATTTTGTAGCCTCAGCTTGCTGTAAATGAAATTTCTGATTGATTCTGCCAGTGGTTTTCATTCTTTTTTACTTTGTTCAACTTATTACGCATATTTTCTGGTTAATCCTGCCAGTGGTTCAGGATGTGTTGACAACATTTTTAATCCCTTTCATTTATGACACTTTTTTTAAGTTTTCCCACTAAAAAAACACTAAACACTGATGGCGACGACACACTTCTAACAAAAGTTGACAAGGGAAGATACGGGAACAAGTTATATAAAGGATGCTAACCCTGCAAAATTTTCTACCCCTTCAAATTAACCGTGAATTGGAGCGTGTTACCAGTTCGAAGCAACATAAAGGAGGAATTTTTAAAGGCTGTGAGTAAAACACGAAAAAAAAGAGAAAATAATCACCTCTGAAATTTCCACTAAATCCACCACCACCGTCCTCTTTGAAAATCCAGTAAGAATCAGACGACCACATCCAAGTAGGGTTTGTTTACACGGCAGCATAAGTAAATCGGGTTACAGATGTGTATCGACGTCGACATAAATAATCGTACGCAGCCACTTTCCTCCGATGGAAACGGAAAAACAAAACTCCACTTTCCTTTGCGAACCAGTCGACCGACCGACCGACCAAAACACACCGAGAACTACGAAAATTTCCTTCTCTGGATCTGGATGTTCTCAAGTCCAAGTGTTTGCCCTTGAATTTCGATGGTACACACGCCCAGAAGTGGAATCACATCTGCGGCTGTTGTTAGAGAGAGACGCAACAATCACAAGATGTGTGTAACTGAAGAATTCGAAGAATTCCTGCGAAGATACGCACCGACATTGAATGCTGCCACTAGGCCAAGGGATGATGCACGCACGGGGATGGCCTACACGTGTGCTCCGCTGTGTGTATGTTGCCCTCGATGCTGATTCCTCTGGAAGTGGAACTGATGTTTGTGGAGCTGTGCTGCTGCTGCTGCTGATGTTTGAAATATGCGTGCGCTAGGGAAAATTTATTTGCCGCACTCTTCCTCCCACGTTAACTCTGTCGTTCTCTCTTCTAGCACTCGAGGCTCCTCAAATAATTGAGCATTTCCTCCAGCCAAATCAATCGATAGCACAACCGAATTAACTAAATTTCACCAGAGTCGCGCTAATTAATTTGCTCCACTAGGCGCAACCGAGTCAGAGTTACTGGCATGACCTCGTCGCACTTCTCAGAAAACAGCCAAAGAGTTGAAAAAGGCGACAGACGATAAAAGCACCTTTCCAGCACTGACGAAAGTTTAAAAATTAACAACACTCCACCCCCTCAAGGGTTGCCATGCGTCGTCCTCAACTATAGAACAAAACACCTAGAACCACACTCTCCAGCGAAATTAGCGACCACCCACAACTTCACACGGGGCCGGTGTTATGCAAAGCGAAACTGTTTAATGACCTTTTCGAGCACAGCTCCACCTCGAGTAGTTTAATTATAAATTTGCCGTCGACTTTCACTTTTTGTTTATCTCGCGAGCACTGAGCACTGATAACGGCCAGATAAAATCCGAGCGGCGCCCAGGGTTGGGGCTGAGGTAGGTCAGAGCAGCGCCGTCTTTACACTTCACCTTGACCGTAGAATACGCGCACAGTGCCAAATGCACGGGCAGGGCCCCCACTCACTTCGCCAATGATTGCTGTCTATCACCCTATGTCAGCCGCACGGCAGGGCACAGTTTCTCGCTGATGAATCCACAACAGGATCGAGTCTATGCCACCAGACCGGTCACTTTCTTTTCTCAAACTTCCACTGTTTTCACCAAAAATTCACCAAAGATCCTGCGAAAACCGAACCGATATCGAGTGAAATCGTCCAAGTCCAATGAGAAATCCTAAACACTTGAAGCCTCCCTGTTTTCCCGAGAAAAGCCTTTCCACTTTTCCTGCTAGGGGTAGAAATTATCTGAACCCAACCAACTAAATCAGCTTTTACCGATGAATGGAAAAATGCGAAAACAGAACCACCGCGAGCGATGGGCAAACAAACACTAAATCAAAAAATGTCAGAAAAATAGAGAAAGAGCGCAAGCTTCTTACCAACACACGAGCGTGAGCCTGGTCATGGACGGGTTCGTTCGTGACGGGTGGCTTCGGCTTGGTGTTTGACAGCGGCGGCGGTGTGTGTGCGACGCGGTGTGAATGAGTCCATAAGAATTACAGTGGGTTGCGCAATTTTCTGCCAATAAAGCTTTTTTCCAGAGATTTTCTTTCGGTCTTTGATGAAATCAATTTTGCAAACCGAGATTTGAATTGGGCGGCTTTTCTAGGAATTGAAACTGTTAAATAATTCACGGCTGATGAATGTTGTGAGGTGAGAGAAGCACGTGTTGCGCTTCGTCTGACGGAAGGGCCCGAGGCAGGAGGAAGTTTGTTGAAATTAGAAATTCAATGAACGTTCAAATTGGAGCTTCAAAGGAAAGTAATTTTAATTGAACTATATTTGTGTTTCCGGAATGAATATTTTCAGCTCTTTTAGACGTTGGAATGTAGGGATTTGGTTTTGCGAGGGAGTGCTCCAAATAAAGACCGGCTAAAACCAACCTTGACTTCTACGAATTATTTAGTAACATATTCTTCGGCATATTTCTGGTGGGCTAGATTAAAAGGGTGGTATACAATTTTCAGACATGGAGAAGTTCATTTTGCAGTGACCAGATGAAGCTGTGCGGTGCCTTCAGGGTGGCCTGCACAGTCTCTCGGATTCAACAGTATTCGTCATCCCTGGGGTGATCTCAATTGGACGCCTTGCAATGGATACAAAAGCCATTAGTTGTGGGACAGCGAGGAAAGACGACGATGGACTTCTAGATTGCTTCCACGGATAGGACCGCGGATTGGTAGGAAACACAGTGAAGTAAACTACCAGGCTCAGACCGTTATTAAGTGGAAATGGACGCTTTCGAAGCTACTTATTTAAGGTTGGTAGGTATGACCTACACATCGGAGTTGGAGTTGGGCCAGTTATCACCAAATTGGAGGGCAGGAGCCACTGGGAGTCAGCAGCAAGATTCGTGAACATTACAGTTGCAAAACCGGATATTTTCGTTTGAAATCTTCTTCAAATCTATTGATATTGGGAACAACAATATTAAAACCCTTCAGAGGAGTGAAACATTGAATATTGTGGGAATACACTGAAAATAAATAAATTTGAAGGGATTTTTCATTCAGAAAATAAATTGAAAATTATAGTCTGAATGCCAACTATTTGCCAACATTTTTTAACAATATTGAAACAATATCAATCTGGTGATTTACTGAGTCTCGCGGGGTTTAAAAAAAAAACTTCTGCCCTCATGAATTGTTCAAAAATACCCCCAACTCAACGGCAGTCGACCAGAAACCCTTTTCTTTTCCTTTGAGATTTGATGGATTTTTTTACTTTATCAAGGCTGTAAGCAAAATGATATCTCTTTCTAATCATTCTCGTTATTCAATTTAAAGGTACGAACTGTGGTCTTACAAAATTCATATACAATTTTTTCAACCTACAAATGATGCATATTTCTTTGATTCCAGATATCAGGAGAAGTAATGGGACTGGTTTCAAATCATAAAAATTACCATCTGCGTATGAACAAATTTATTCGTTAGTTTGTAGAGAAAAGTGCGAAGAACTCCCATTAAAAAAATGTGCCCAACAGTCTAGTCTGTGTCATTCAACTTAAGGGTAAAGTTCTGGAATTATTCCATAATTATAGTTGAAGAACCTCTAAACTTCAGGTAAAGCAAATTACAACCAAATTCGTTATAACTTTTCCAAATCTTCCAGTCGAAAAAGCCAAAATATTCAAATGTTTCAAAATTCGCAAATATTTACTTCATTGGGAGAAAATGTGAAATTTGAAATCTATTGGTCTGAGCGAAACGCTCACCTTACCAACCACCTCAAATCGAAAACCAATTAGAGCAGATTCTTTACTTCGGTAGAATTATTGCTGCCAAATTTTTTTTTTATTGACACGGTCTTGACAGTACATGTAAGCACACGTGTATTCAAATGTTCTCTGACCCACTTGATTTTTTTTCTCTTTTTGTACTACCATATGCAAGCTTTGTTTATTTTATGGAAATTTTCAGGTGGGCCCATGAATAATCATGAAATTGGGATTCTAATTAATCAGGGTATTATATAAAATGAATAAATGTAATTTGTTATATATTGATAATGTTATATAACAGTTGTACACAAGAATAAGTTCGACTTTGAATTTCTTGTGAGTTGCAGACTGAAAAAGTTTGGAGCCAATTTTCGTCTATTCTGCACCCCACACATAACTATGAATGCAGATAGCAACTAAGTAGCCTAAATTACTATTCTCTAAAATTCTTAGTTATTCCGCATCAACCATTAGAGCATATACAACAATTTAAAATTATAGCGCCTATTTAAGTGGCCCCTATCTGGAAGCCTACAAGGCTCTCATTTGGGACCGCTTTTAATAATATTTTTGTGGTATAGGGATCGACATAGGGTTTTACCTCGGAGAAATTTGATAAACACATCAGATACATTACAAAAAAATACACTCGTCAGTAGAGGATAAGACCATCCTCCTCCACGACAATACTTCGGATAAAAAGAGGCGTATACGAATTCCTTAATCATCTCTTATAACATAAAAACAGCATTTCAGGACCTCATCGCTTTAACGGATGGGAATCTTTATAAACAAGGAATTTTGATTTGGAATTGCCAATTGAGAATTTTTGTCAATAAAATAAGTGTCCAACTATTCCATCTACGTACAACGATCTAGTAACTGTGTTCTTGTTTTTACACCTTTACCTACGTAACAATTTATGCTTAAAAACCGAATGAAAAAACAATCCTCGCCACCACTGAACATCTATTGCAACGCTTAGAAACTCAGTTAAAACGTTAATAGTGCATCATCAAAGCACAGAGATCACCACTATATCGAAAAATTTCAAAACAATTACATGACGAGCCATTGTAAAAGCCGGGGAATCTCTTTTTACTTTTTACTCGTTCAATTGGAATCTTATCACACAAGAAAGCAAAAAAGTAGATGAAAAGGAAAATATTTCCACCAGGCGCTGGGATACAGACGCGGGGACAAGCGAAAATCCATTGAAACTGGTACACGAGTGCACTGTGTGAACAGAGCCCAAGTGCAGTATTGCATTGAGATGCACACGATAAAATGCATCCATAATCCAGTTGCATACCTAAGATGACGACGTACGGACGGGCGGGTATACTCTGTTCAAGGTGCTATTGCGTCGTCTTTATGTTTTAGCGTTTCCCTTTCTCTGCTGTATCATTTTGCTCTCAGCTGTTCCGGAGGATGATTAGATATTTCGCTTGATTGGTCTGGACCGATTTTGATTTCTGCTGATGGTTTGACGAAGGAATGGACAACTTCAAGCACTTCTTCTTCTCCTCTTGTAATTCCATCAGCCCGATAGATAGAATAGAACTTGAGCTTTTACTTTTCACGGCATGCATGCAGTAAGCCAACGTTCACACCTTCGATGAAGTGAGGTAAGATGTGCGGGCGGACAGATAAGTTGAACTTATATAGTGGCGAAGGGTATATAGGCGGCTGCACAAGTAGTAGTGGCACATCAATTTTACTTTCCAATGAGTGCAAAAGTATTCACTAAGAATTCAGTTACAGTGGGATGTAAAACTGATTATTTCGTTTTAGTGCAGTTGGGCAGATTTTTCGTTGTATTAACTTTACAAAAAAAAAATTCAGGATTAATAGAAGTTAGTAGACAAATATCTTTTAAGAGTTATTTAGAAATTGACCACTGAACTGTTTTTACTACTCATACAACAAGATATCACCACAACTGAAACTTGGTCCTTCGAGTCGGATGCAAATTATATTATTAATTATACAAATTTTCATGAGTGGCTAAATTTTGAGCTTATTAAAGGAGTACCGTTTAGGGAAAAATAAGGCCAATGTATAATAGAATTTTAGGTGGATAGAGGTTTTCAGTTCCAATGACAATGACATCTACCAGAGATGTAAGTTTTCTTTTTGACAACAGAATAAAGCCAGAAAATGTTGCAACAATTAAGGGGTTTAGAATCCACGGTATAATCGGTAGGTAAAGTTGCAGTCAAAGAACTGGTGTGGTTGTGAATCTTAATGGAGCAGGAGATTATTGGTGGATTTGATGAGTAGTTTCTACCACTTCATTGCCTTGAACAATACTACGTGCGGTAATACAGATTATTGCTTCTGAATTTATCTCAGACGCGTTGCAGCAAGTAATTTGTAACTTGCATAGCGTTATTATGTTTAAAAATGTTTGCCAAGGTATTTTTAGCTACTTATCAATAAAAGGCGTATCCGGCTGGAAGGACCAAAAAATAAAGACAGTGGTGGTTGATTCGTAAGACTACTTTTCAAATCGCAGTTGAAATTCTCAAATTAATAGATAGTTCTATTTACTCAAGTTTTGAAAAAATTAAGATCATAAATAAAGCTTTGCCAACATACAAAGCTTTTTCAATTTGCAATTTTCCAGCACTACAACTGAACCTTTAACCAAAAGTAGTACAAAATGTCACGCTCTGGTAGAGGAACTCTCCACTTTGATAACAATTACTCAATCCTAAATAAGTGAAAGTACTAAGTGTACCCAACTTTTATCTTGTAACTACATTTCGAGGAATTTCATCACTCTTGACTCCAAAAGTTTTTCCAAATCAGCGAATAAGTATCGGCCAACAATTGTGTCGGCGATTTTATTACTTTAGTGCAATTCCAGCGTGCTCTTTCATCAATAAAATCTACTCTTAGCACATTAAATGAATTCAATCCACCTCAGCCTTTCTAATCGATCGTGACCCAATTTGAGAGAATTTCTTCGATTGACGACGTTTGCAATGGTAATCGTCTGGTAACGCGGGGGCTTTCCCACTTTCTCCTCTCCAGTCATAACAAAAATTGCGACGTCATTGTGGTGCTGCTGCTGCGACCAACTGCCTACTACCATCACCATTGGTATTACCCGCGCTGTTGTGGTTGCAGAGATAATACCAGTTTCAAGTGTGCCCAAAGAAAAGACTATGACGGCAAAGTCAACGAAGTTGGATAACAGTCGAATTTGAATTCCATAACGAAATCTCACTCTCTTCTGCTTCCACTTTCACTGAGTCATGCGCGCCCAGCTTTTCAATTTGACCTGATCGCGTACTTTTGGATTAGGTAACAGGATATGGTACCATCGCCAGTGTAGCGAATTAATACCTAGGGCAATGTGACTGCAATTCACTAATAGTAGGCAAACTGGGCGAACCGGGTGGTAATAATTGCTAACGTAATACTTAGCTGCGCATGATCGCCCGCCCCAGAACCAACACTCGTTAGACAAACCTTGCACCTGTGGAAAACGGGGTCGCCGTCAGTTTCCATTTTCCTTTTGGCGATTTCGTGAATGGAAATTTACGAATGAATGAAACCTGAAATGATATTCAAATGATGATGGTGACGACTGGCTTCTTATAGCAAATCAAAACGCATGCTGTTGCGGCTGAGCTGGCAGACAGCAGCGCATGGAAATTGAGAGATGACAGGAAGAGCAAAATATGCCGGATGCTGCTCGATAAACCGGGTATATCACGCCGGCGTGTGCACTCACCTCACTTAGAGCTAAATTAGGGTCATTGTCGACAAATTTAGGTCGTATTAACTGCTATTAACGTACACGTGTAGCTGCTATCTGGTCTTTGGCATCTGACTTGTATCTCGAGAAGAAATCTCGTTTTAGATCTTCACGGTCCACAGTCGATCATGACAAACGCGACGAGCTTTTGAAATTAAGTCACCCGAGCAGATCGTTCTATAAAATCATTGTCTACGCTAAATGTCATGCGCCCATTTAGGTACCATTGCTAGCGATCACAACTGCAGACTAGTGGGCACAGTTGGGGAATTTTTGGCAACTATGACTTGTTGTTTTCAGTTTGGCAGATTTGATTTAGTAAAGGAGAGAAATTTCTGACCAAGCGACCCGCTTGTATATCAACCCAAAGAGTGAGGAAAAAGTGAAGCGGTTCAGGCCAGTTGATAACCTCCAGTAAATCTCTAGTGATTCATGTGGCTTGGACTGCATTTCTTACAAAAATAAGTCGTATCCGTTCTGAAGATATTTTCACTGAGTTCGAGTCCGGAAATTTGTAGCAACAATCTTCAGAACGGCTCACAAATCATCGATTTTTGATTTCATATGGGAAGATATTGCGGAAGCTATGGAACAATCTAAACAGCACTCTTATTCGGGATCTCTTATCATGGTTGTCAGTCTCGTCATTTTTTCTGAAGATCGGTTTACACACACACACACGAATTTTCTGCAGAATTTCGCAACTCAAAATCGAAAGAGCTTTTACCAAACAAAAGATAAGAGCTCTTTTTGCATGAACTGCAAATGCAACAGCAGCAGCAACGGTAGTAAATTTCCGACAAAAATTTGACGAAAAAACCAAATTGTAAGGGAGTAAGTAGTCCCGATAAAAAGTTATCAGAAAATTAACAGTCCACTTGGGTGGACGATGTCGTTACTGCGAATTTACGCGCTATCGCGAACACGACAATTTCGCAATAAAATGCACACTGCACCGAAATAACATTTCGGCCAATTGCACTTCAGGCTTGAACTTTGCAGATAAACCGGGTATGGGAAGCAGATTTGTGCTGCACTTTGATCTGAAATTCAAGAATATTTTCCTTAGGAGTTGTTGGTTCAGAAGGAAGACATTTTGTGGATTTGCATTTACGCGGAAAATGTCCATTAAAATGTTGCAATTGTAGTGATATAAGGGATTTTCGATTTGTCTTATAAAATAGGAAATCTATGGAAAATTGGGGCCAGTTCATGTAGCTCGAAAACGATGGTCGAACGATCGAGTTGGTATCACAACAATTCCATCATTCGGCAATCATTTCCAAGTTACATGAACCGGCCCCTGCTTCTCATGGAATTCCATTCATTTTGGATGTTACGTCGGAAAATTCAATGCTCGACAAAACTTTTAAGGTCATCGTGGATAAGTTACAAGGTATCGGGAAATTCCATCTTCTCAAATAGTCAAGCAACTTTCAAGGAACGAGCTCTCTATTCGAGCTCTCTATCTCAAAATCGTAAAATAAGTTTGATAGCGATATTGGCAATTCTCATTAAGAGTAATTCTGCTAAGTGCAGGAAAGCTAAGTCAAAAAACCCCATTCTGACCTTTGGAAAGGAGCACAAATTATAATTTGTTGGAAAGCTGTCCTCCCCAAGTCCATAGTTTCCCGAACAGTCCTTTCTAGTAAATAGAAAATGATGGATGAGATAGATCAGTGACTTTATCTATTCTCTGCCCATAGTAAAGCCATCAATCCTCTTTCTTCGAGGTATTGTTTTTCTAAGGCGCTAAAAGGCAATCTACGCATTAGTGTAGGCCGGAAAGATGCAAGAAATCAAAAACCTCAAACGTGCAGAGGTCCAAGGACTTTACGAGATTGCCAAGCTGAGAAGATTTGGAATGAAATTTGTAAGGGCCCACGCAAGGAAGTGCGTTGAGGTGTAGTTTTACAGACTCGCACCTCAGTGGGTACGCATTCAATTTTTTTTTTGGTATTAGTGAGGCAATTCTCCTGACAAAAATTGTACATGCAAACCCATTGGGAAGTGGCCGAGTAAAATTTTATTCTAAAAATTCTGGAATAACTTGCAACATTTGTCACTCTGAGAAACTGGAAAAAAAATTTATTAAAAGTGGGGTTGATTGGGCTGTAAAATCAAAAGGAATAAAAACAAAATTGATCTGTAAATCAAGAAATGTATAGTGCTTTATAGCAAAGAGCTGCCTTTTTAGGATTTTACTGAAGACCGTTCTGTACTGACCAGAAATAAATTCCTTCTGAAACCGGATTTATGTGAGCAATGCAGTCTTCAAGCAAATCAATAGGTCGATCTGAACGGATCTGAACGTCGTTACCATTCAGGCGGACACTCACATTCTGAACCGTCATTACCAAGTCATTGATGAATAAGCTAAATAACGACGGACCCATTATACATCCTTGAGGTATACCATGTGAATATCATGATTTACGCAATCAAGAGCTTTACAGAAGTCCAGCATAACAAGCCAATAAATTTGTCTAGATCCGAAGAAGCTTTTATATCTGAAGAAGTATTTAAAATAGTGGTTTCACACGGACGGACGGATGACTAATAAAAATGGAAATTCTTTTGGTCTATGTTACAGTAAATTCTAAAAGACATGTGCACTTGAGATATTTTTGCGTAGTAGCCTATCTAAATTTCGGTTCTGCCCATTGAAACCCCTCACTACTAGCGACACTTCAACTCTTTTATCCAAAAAAGGAATTGTCTACAAAATTAGCTTTCAAGGCCTGCAAGACTTTCTAAAAATAGGCTTTTCGTCACAACTTTAACACTCTACGCTCATCACCTCAAAAAAAAAAAAATCCAAGCGGTAATAAATCCCATTAGCTGTATAATAGTAAAGCAATTATCACCTCATCGTCTTACTGCCCTTCACCCCACCAACTAAATGTCTACAGCCCACTCAAAATGTATTCGAAAAAAAAGAAAAACAATAATCATCAAATTCCATTCACCTCACGACGACCTATTGAACTTCTCGCCAAAGACCTAATTTCCGGCGATATCACGCTTAGGTAAGCCCCCCTGAGTTTGTTCCCTCATTCACGTAAATTTATCAACACAACCCCGTGTGGTTGGTACATTTTTCGCACGATCAGTGCACAATTCCAATGTCAATATCACCGCAACAAATTATCTCGGAAATTTCTAATATTCTGCTCGAACTCGAACTCGATCCCGAACCGACCACCCCTCACAGACATTACACACACCTTCCTCAAGGTCTGTGCACGATTGCAGCATCGTAAACAGTCGGCGGCGAGCATTGCCTTTTCCGCGTCATTAAAACGCGAAAATTTTTCTACGTCGCGGCGTATTATCTTGCTAAAAATTTCATTGCTAAAATAGCGCTGGGATCTGAACATTTTTATAAATGAAAACAGACTCCCGTCCCGTCCCGCGAAAATGTTTGTTA
The DNA here is from genome assembly GCA_006980735.1 of Dasypogon diadema. Taxonomy (NCBI): domain Eukaryota; kingdom Metazoa; phylum Arthropoda; class Insecta; order Diptera; family Asilidae; genus Dasypogon; species Dasypogon diadema. Next base: position 59,039 of record QYTT01089669.1, on the reverse strand, counting down.
TTTTTATCAAAAGCTCAGCGATTGGCTCGTAATGAGCTAGGCCGGCGGATTTTTTAGGCGATCTTGCCAACGCCTGACATCATTCGACTTTGGCCAACTTGGCCGAGTCGCGCAGCCGCAATGGCTAAGTGCTGTTGAATTCAGTACGCAACCAGTTGTGAATCAAAATTACGAAAATATTACGAAAGAGCGCATTGAACTATTTAAATGAGCGGCGCACTATCATCTGGGGAAATGCGCGACGGCAGAAGTTTTATCAGCGGCAGATCGCCGGGTATTTTGTCTTTGCCGCCGCCTACCTCCCGCCGTCGCCTTCTGCGAGAATTTCGCCTCACTATGGTCCATGGCTATTGACATTGGGTTCGATGTCGTTAGCCAGCTGCAGTTGTTGATGTGCTGACATCTGACATTCAAAACTGAGATTTTTGCCAGCGGATTTTGAAATGCCCGTTGGCGGCAGCGCTCCCAGATACTGTAGGACCGGAAAATGCCCCTGAAGTAACCACATGCCAATCTACACTCCCCTACGGAAAGGCAGAATTGATGGATCGTTATTGCTCTACGGTAGAAAAGAGAAGCGATTTCGTTTAAATGGCGACCTTGATCGCGTCAAATTTGAATTCCAAATGTTTGGACTGACGCTGGGCCCTGAGCAATGCCAGAATCTGCTTAAGGAAGTCACGTTCACGAGCGGCTGGAATATTTCGTTCGCTGCAAAATCTACAAAGTCCGCGACATTTTCCTTGTCTTCATTAATTGCACTGGTGATCTTCACTTAGTGTGGAACATCTTGAAAGTATCTCGCTGGCCTTATCGCTGTCCAAATTAAAAAAAAAATTTCTCGCTTCTTTGCCCGGTCCGATAAGCGCTCACATATCTGGTTGACATTAAAATCTGAGAATGAGTTCATCCGTTAAAAAGTCGCTTGATAAATGGGTGTCGGTAGAAAAGCGCTCCACAAGGAAGCATCAACAAAAGCAGAAGCCGATCATACCCTTGACCTACAACAGATGGCGGCGAAACGGGCAACTGGTATAACGTAGAAGCCGCGGAATATCAGTGCGAAAGTAAAATATTTGCTTTCCCCGGCTAGTTGGTCTGAGAGGGAAAAGAGAAAGCAGTGATATGCGGAGCGTTGTTGTGGTTTTTTATTTGTATCCATTTTCGTCCGCGCTTTGATATCACTGGATCGATGAGGCGCAAACTTATCACGTAAACAACAACAACAACAAAAAATGGCGACGCAAGATGACTGATTGCATTGGGCTACAGTTTGTTTCCTTATTTATTTTATCCGCTGCTCCGCATTTGACTTAGGTAAATAATATTTATTACTTTGATGAAGTCGTTCACCATTGGCCAGACTCCAATTCCACTGTGAAAACATAGGCGAGTGCACTCAAGTGAACTTGGCCGCGTTATCAAATCAGTCAATGATGATGATACCGCCGCACTTATCTACTTTACGAGTTGCGAGACACAACTGCAGTCAATTTTCATTTCACTCGGTGATTATTTTTTATTTCGATAGCAGCGTAAATGGCAGATATTTTTGTATTTTAAGACTTTATCTTTGGGTTTGAATTTTTATGCAATGTGAAGTTGTTTGCGTTTATTCACATTCTCACACCTGGATAGCATTTTTGGTGTGATAAAAACTTTAACCTGTAGTTGCAATAAAATAGTAGAATCCTTGTGTGTAACAGTCTAATCGTAATTGAATAGATATTGCAAATAAAATCGAGGGAAAAGTCTATTTGCACTTGAAGTGATAGTATGTCCATCTTATCCTTGCCATTATTGTATGTATGGTGCACTTCAAAACCCCACTTTAAATCAAATTTTAAGGAATCCGTGGCGAGAGCACGTTTCCCTGAGGCACTCGTGAAGTGAATTACTTTCCTCATCAAGAGGAATTTAGAAAGAAAAAACAACAAAATCTGTAAGGAAATTCCCCTCTTTTTACGGATATTCTCAATCTCTCCAAAAGAATGGTAGGCTCTGGATTCAGTAATCTGCTTAAGAGATTTTTTGCTTTGTAAGGATATAGCTTAGTACATAGAGTTATAGCGACAACACCCGTAGCCTATCCTGAAGTGTAGAGTATTTCAGAGTATATATACCATTTCCAGATTAAATGAAACGTTTTCCAATTAAAATGAAACCTTGTCAAATCTAAATGACCCTGGGGCTATTTTAAATGAAATCAAGTTAAAGTGAAACCTTGCGCCCAATTTAAGTGAATACTTTTAATCGCTGTAGTATTAAAACAAATAAATTAAATTACAATTAAACAGTGAATAAAAGGTTTCACTTAAGGTGGACAAGGTTTCATTTAAATTTGGCCAAATTTCATTTGAATAAGACGAGGTTTCATTCAATTTAAATTTTGCCAGGTTTTATTGAACGTTAAAACGGTTTCATTTAACTTGGCAAAGGTTTAATTAAAATTGTAAAGGGTTTCACTTAACCTGGAAATGGTATAATCATAAAAAACATAAATGGACTAGCAAAGTTCCGATCTTCCCAGGTAGTTTTGATAGGTTCAATACACAACATCATAGAATTTTTATATATGGGCATATTCAAGGTCAAATTACACACAGGCGCTGCAAAATCGTGAAATATACATAAAAAAAACAAATGGAAATTCGACTTGTCCATTCCATCTAGAGGATGCAGAAGTTTCACTTTACATTCTAGGCGAATGCCTATATACCAACAGCTGGTCATACACGAGAGAAATTTTCGCCGGAATTAACTCTTTGTGGATCAGTTGTCCGGAGACCAGATCTACTTGTTAGTGGCTGAAGGCATAAGTCTGACCAGTGAAAGAGATCCCTCGGAACGAAATCTGACTCTGTCTATCGGATCTGGTCCGCGGATTAGTTCCGCCCGTATATGACTCCTGCCAAAGTTATCATCAGTAGAAAGTTTGTAGTAGAGCGCATATGGTATAATCAGAATTAACGCCTTGTTTGCGAACGATTTGGGATCTGATAGTCCTTTAGACGACTAAAAATAGTCAACGAATCCCTCCCATGGCTCTGCACTGTAAGGGTTGAAGATGACGATATTACATAGTGTTCTAAAAAAACATCGAGCCATTGATTAACAAGGTAATGAATAATTTCATCAAAGGAGAACTGAAGTCGCTAACATTCATGACATGGTAATGCTAAGTGTAAGGTAACAGAGAATAGCAATGACAGGGTAATGTAATGGGTATTGCATCAAAGCAATTTGTGTTGCTTAGCAATGCTTAAACTTCTACTCTTTTATTTATTTTTTCATAATAATCCACGAAAGAGTAATGCATGAAAATTAAATAAACTAAGATGAAAATAATGATGAAATATGAGGAACAAAATATCCAGTTATAAATTGTAAATATACAAAGGAAATAAACCCAAAGAAAACTAAATAAAGAAAGATATTGAAAGGGGAGAGAAAAAGAAAATGAAGGAGATCCTACATAGTAGGTTCAATTAATAAATTGAAAGCTTTTCCTGTTTTAGAGAAATCCAGTACGAGTGGTATGGATATCATATGCGATTTTTGGTACATTGTGATAATAGTAGCATATTGACAGTAATAAATCATCGTTTTACATGTGAAAAAAGAAAGTATCGCAATTAAAAGTTGCTCCAAGCAGAAATGTAAAAAGAAACCATCTCCAAATCCCTTAAAATCAAAACTCCCCGAAACCAAAATTTAACGACTTTTTAATATTTTTCTGGGGCAATAAATTTTACCTCGAATTCCATCCCACATGAATCATGACTCAGCTCAAGCCACGTTTATAAGAATACGAGAAAATGCACTTACCTGGAAAGAAAGGAAAAAAATGAGAATTAGTCATAAATGTCATTACAAAAACTTGACTGAAATTTTATCGGAATTTATCATTTAAGAAATTTGTCTTTTCACTCCCCTCAAACAGTCCCAAAAATGCAAATTGAACCGAGAGCAGAGCAACAGTCCGCTTTAAGTCAATATTTGCGATTTATCGCATATTTTTATCAGCCAAAAAGAAACTCAAAAAAAAAATGTAAATGTTTTGCAACAGTCTGGATGTGGATATCATCACCTCAACTCCACACTATAGACGATTTTTTCGTCAATTTCCTTACCTAGGAAGACGAAGGATAAAATAAATCTAAAACTGAAAATTGGGTTGAAATCGAACTCGTCACAGCTGCTGTTCCACTTGGTAAACTTTTCTGACCCCAAAAATTTCTCTAATAGACGAAAAACGAAACATGAAATCGATAGCTCTCCTGTCTGCAACTGCCACAATGAGCATAGCATCCGACGATATACTCAACCTCGGGGATGATCCCAAAAACTAACTTATGCAGCCACATGCTCGATTCCGGCCGTATATATCTGAGGTCCGCTGTGCTATAAGTAGTTTCAAAGTTATTTTTGGGGTGAGGAAGATATTTTCAGCGCTAAAAATAATTCACTAACAAATTCAATTTGAAAACGGCCCCCGGCTTTGATATGAGAAGAGTTGGATCCCTTTCAATTTGAATTTTAATTATGCGACGGTTAGGATGGTTGTTAGGGTTCGGGTTTTCAAGTGGCAAGGAAATACGGGGGAAAATACTGACATCGAATTGTTTATAAAAATAATCAAACCTCACAGAAGAACAAGAAAAAAATGCAACGCCCAACGTGGGGATCGAACCCACGACCCTGAGATTAAGAGTCTCATGCTCTACCGACTGAGCTAGCCGGGCCTATGTCCACATGTTTTCAAATTTCTGTCAGCAAGATGGAAATTTTCTGAATTTTCACCTCCCTGAGATGCGTGCTAATAAAGTGCAGACAGACAGCTTGGACTGTGGAAAAACTACATCAGCGCGGAAAGTGAAAAATTAATAAAATGTGACGTAAATAAATGAGTGTGTACCACCAGGAGCACGTTGTATCGATTTTTCAGCACGGACAAACAGTTTTCCCACTTTTTTTCGGAAAAGCACGTGTACTTTCTTGACTCACCTTCGATTTTCGTGCATTACATAATGAAAATTTATTCGGTGGTTACAATTTTCCTATATGGGCATCAGTCATTTCGTACACATATAAAATTCATGTATAACTTTCTCTACTTTTTACAATATTTGAGGAAGACTACCAGTCCCCGCATTGCCAAAAAAAAAGATCCCCGAAAAAAACATAATTGACTTTCGCTCAATCAGCATTTGGTGTTTTCGTTCCAAAATCCTAGGGAAGTTAGGCGAATGTCACACGAGCGTACAAATGCTCGCGCGTCACAGTAAAAACTTCGTTGATAATGAAAAGTACAGAATTTTTGCATAGGTCGAAAATTGCGCTTGTCCATAAATAACCAAATTTTAATTGTTACGCGCGCTCAATTGCACGCTCGTGTGACATGGGTCTTAATGTGTAACGCACAGATACAGATACAGGACAAAGATAAGAAGCTCCTCAAGCCGTGGCAGTCAGACATTGAATCAGACAGACGATTTACGTTCATCTCTTGATAACAATAATATCAGTGCTTTGGTAAAATTGTCTACGGTTTTTCTTGTGCTGTAAGTTTCCTATTTGATAGATGGCAGGGTGTTAGGGTGGGTGAATGTTCTTTTCGATTTTCTCTTAATTTCCTCTGGAATGCTGCAAGGATCTACACTCAGCTCCTTTCTTTTCAGCATTTTTATAATGAAAAGCTGGTGAAGCTGGTGGTAAATCCAAAAATTCATATTTATATTGATAACGTGCAGATCTACTTTAACCGATCTGTCGAGGTAGTCAAGAACTGTTTCATTCGAGTGAACTCAAGCGATCTTAATATACAATTGGTCTCTTGTTTGTGGTCCGAAATTTAATCCTATAAAATCGCATCATATTCACTTAACTTCAGATGATTTGTTAAAATTGCACAAATCATAGTAAAAATGTAAACCAGACAATAAATACTTAAAATCCCATAAAATTTTTGCACAAAAAGCAAAAGAGAAGCAGAGTCCATTTACGATCAGCAAATTTACCTCAAAATTTCCTAGAAATACCTTTTTAAATCATCTCAGTAATCCGCTATTACCCCCGCAAGTGACTACAATTGGTTGAATCATAAAAATCGCCTCGTCATGCTTTCAAAATAAACTTCAAAAGAGCTTTGACTTGAAAAAAGAACATTGGAAAAATAGAAAAAGTCGTAAAAACACAGTGACGAGATCCATAGCTGCTGATCAGATGTAGCTGCCAACTCGCCTGCAAGAACCACGTCAAATTTTGAGACTGTCGGAAAAGTTGAGCAACCATCGAAAATAGGAGGAGGAGGAGGCAAGGGGGAAGGAGTCCTGTCTCGCTGCAAATGAGAAATTTCCGAAATTACTATGGACCTGTCGTTTTCAACTGGAAACTTTATGGAAGTTTTTGATTTAAGGTGACAGCTGCCTCCGAAAGATGGTCAGAAGAGGCCTGAAAAGTTATTGAAAACAGATTTCGAAGGAGATTACATTTTTGGCGATTTTATGGTATCACTGGTGGGGAGCGAGGATCGGAGGCAGTTGTAAATTTAAGGCTTAAATCAGACAAAGTCCAGAATTTATGAACAGGCGATTTGACTGCATAAATTCTTCCTTCGGGCCGATTCTTTGGAAGAACATCGCTCATAAGTCAGTCAGCACGATCGAGACGAGGTCTGATCCTTGTGTCGACGTTAAAGGGCAATCATACCTGCCGGCGGGAATATACACATCCAAAAGTCTGATTGAGAAAGAATCAGGCGCATTTGTTACCCACTTTTGTATTCCGATGGGTGCGTAATCGACAGCGTCATTAACTGCGTCATCCCAGAATATCTGACAGCTGCGTCGGCTAGATGAAATTTTATGTCTTTTTCATGATCATCACGAGCACTTTTTGTTACATTTAAGTTTCGTTTCTTTCTCAGTTTATTTTCTTTCTCGTTCGAAATTACCTTCACCTTTGGTACACAATAGGAAATTTCTCATGGACAAGGGTAAAGGGGCCCCACGAATCAGATTAAAGATGCAAAGTGAAACGAACCGACAGACCTGAAAGCCAGAGAGGCGGAGGGCATACTGCGAATAATCATGAGCCGATTCAGGAAAGTAAAAATCAAGTTCAGGTGATCTTGCAACCATGTGAACAAGAAACCTAGGAATCTTACGGCTGGCTGAATGGTTAGCATAGTCTGATTTTTTACTTTGCTCCGTACTGCTACATCCATGGACTCTTTCAAGGTTTATGAAGATGAAAGTTTTGTGAAGTTACTTACGTTCCTCTTTTACAAAGGGGCCTGATCGGCAGTAGCTGCACCACAGGGACCCAATTTTGAAATAAGAACACTCAAGGATACCCCCGAAGAGTTGTTGAAATTATCCCATAAATCAATTTTATATCGTTTTTTTTGTGCTTAAATATTTTAATAAGTGCTGAGAGGGAGGAATTACAATTAACGGCATTACCTTAATATTTCTGCTACTATTTCAGATGAGGGAGTGAAAACCTTGAAGAAAATTATGACATTCACAAGGATATCAAAGAAGTATCCTTTCCTGTTCCACCCATCTTTCATTTAAGTCTTGCGAAGGTTCTTTCATTCAATTTGCATTTCTTTGGGACTCTTTTGAAATACATAGCTTTGCAGACTCCATTAACCGTGGGTAGCCTCTTGAGCAACGCCATAAAACCTTAATACCAAGGAAAGTGCTTTGGGGAGAATGGTTAACGAGGTAAACGGAGGGAAAAACAACAAGCCATCAAAACTCTGGGGAGAGGGAAAACAAAAAAAAAAAACAACTGACCTTTTAATGCTTTGGCAATAATCCGAAGAAAGTGTTAATCTCAGATTAAAAGAAGATGGGGAAAAGTAATTTAAAATCACTTTCTGCGTCTTTGGGTGGATTACGAAATGGGATTGGATAAAACAGGACCTTATGAAGGGGTATGCGGTCAATTTATCACGTCTACTTCCTTAGAAATGGGTTAAAACAGGCGCAAGGACATCTACATACTCGCCTGGAAGAGTGAATCCGGAAATTTATTTTTCTATACACAAAAATTTTAAAAACATTCCATCAAAACTCTTAAGACTGCCCATCTCACTGTACTACAAACTACCATGGACTGATCCAACCTTGAAATTTACCTGTTCTGTGGCTGTTTTACCTTTTTCAGAGTCAAAACTCAACAAGCACAGGAGAATACCATGAAGACAGATCGATCTCCGGGGCTGGTGATCACGTCGTGCGGAGCAAAAAACAACGCTACGACGAGGGGATTACTTACTGCACAAAAGAAAATAAACGACACGCTGAACCGAGAAGATCGTTGGAAGAAGCAAAAAGCCAGTCGTCAGTCAGCTCAGCTTAGTGCGAGACGCACTCACACATAACCACAGCAGAACTAGCTAATTTGCATGAGAATACTAAGATCACCACTACACGTAGACTTGGTCTTTTCAATCTATCAAAATTCCGAGATGAACGAAGAAAACTTCTAGATAATCCGAAGAAGAAAAAAACGAGGATGAAAACATTGCCTTGCCGGTGGTTGTAACAGCAGAAGCAGCTGGTTGTCATATGCCCGTCACGGATTCGGCCTTAAACCACATTTTTTTGGAGTTCTCCCTTTTTTTGTGTGTGATCCTGTACCTCTGACGCAATCTTCCTTATAAAATTTCGGTCCAAAGTAACCTGCTTACGGTGCACTTCACAGGATATCTAGGTTACCGAACGACCTAGAAACGAACTTCTTCTAGGAACAAGTGGAGGGAATTTTTCGGGGACAATTTGCATATGAAGCGATTTTTAGGACAATGATGATAATAAAGAATGGCCACGTGCTTCTATCCTGTTCTGAAGTTCTTGGAATTCGGTGGTTCTTTCTAGGAATTTTTTGGGGCAATTGACATCAGAAGTAGAGAAGAGGGTTCGAGTCGGGTATAGGTTGTGAAATTGAGACCAGTTTTTGTACGAAGAACAAACTGGACAATGGCAAAAATCAACAACCCGAATTGAAGTTTGGGAGTAGTTTTGTAAACAAGGTTTTTGACCGGGAGCCAAGCAATTTCTTAAAAAGAAAGGATTTCGTATAATGCCTTACATGTTTTCGTATTGATCTGACTACTAACTAAATATTACATGATAACGCTTTCTTATCAAATTTATGAACAAAGGAAAAAAATAACTTTAGATATTTCCAAAACAATTTTAATTTTGTATTTGTTGCAGTTCCAGAGGAAAGAATTGTGTTTTTGTTATAGAATGAATGTCGCTACCAAATTAATTTAAAATGCTAACGATTTTGAAAAACGACAAAAGTTTTGGTCCCGGGAAGGCTATGGAGCCTACAACTCGAAAATTGGTTGATCTCTTTCTACAGTATGGATGTAGCCCACTCTTACCCTAGGGAGAACAACCATTTTCAGAAGAAGACAAATAACTTGGTCGAACGCACGATTTGAACCCTCAACCCAAAAGGGTATTAAATAAAGCTACAGTTGGCTTTCTCATGGGACATTCTTCCTTAAACTACCATTTGAAGAGAATGGATCTTGTTGAGGATGATCAATGCCGATTCTGTATGGAAGAGCATGTGCTCTGAGACTGCGAAACTTTATATCGATCAAAGCTAAGTCACTAGGTAAGGTATTTACAAAAACTATTGAGGTTATGCAGCTGCTACAGAAAAAGATCATGACCCATATCAACGGATCGTAGCAAATTAAACAGCTAGGGTCGGTCATAAAAGATCTCTTCATCGCAGCTCTTCCTGATGATAAAATGCCCAACAAAAACTGTTAACGGAAAATTTTCCAGTTATCATAGAAGGTAGTATGGCTCATAGAATCAATTTGAGCTATAGTTTCAATGGTATTCTTGCACTTAGATCCTCATTTACTCAGCACAGTCTTTTTTCGAATGATATATTGATATGAGTAAATAAACGGAATAATGTTGGAGATAAACACGAACCTTGAGGCGTTCCATGATTGTAGGCCAATTGGGCTAACTGTAACCAGCGGCTACACCATCAGATAAAAGTTAGGAAGTAGTATCGGGAAGAAACAGTGTTCAGTACACGCTGTGAATACTACATATGAGTTTAAGCGGATGTGGTTTGGACTCAAGGGAACTTCGGCAACATTTCAACGATTAATAAACCATGTGCTAACCAGTTTATAACGTTTCAAATGTTTTCTTTATTAGAGTGACGTTATTATTAATGGAAAGGCTCTGGGAGATCATCAATAAAACTTGAAGCCTTTGGAAGATTACAGTCACACAACTGAACTCAGAAAAGTGCGAATTTTTTGAAAGGCAATAATATCCTTGGGTCATAAATGCACTGTTGAAGCAATTAGCCCAGATCCGAGCCGTGTAAAATGCGTACAAGACTTCCACGTACTAAAGCGTATAAAAGAATACAAATATTTTTTGGTTCTGTTCATTATTATAGCAAACTTATTCTAAGTTTCTCTAGAAGTGTAGGGTCTCGGTCTATCAATATTTTATTATAAAAAAAAACGTTAGATTTAAGTAGGATGACCGATGCAGTTAAGAAGCTTAAAGAATTGCTCACCAGATTAATTTATCCAGATTTTAGTAAACCATTCAAATTAACCATAGATGCTAATGAGTTAGCACTGGGGGCAATATTATCACAAGGAGGACTTCGTCAAGACAGAATAATTCCCTATGCCAATTATAGGCTATCAAAAGTTGTCGGTGCTATCTATATAGTTGTCACCAATCACAAACCTGTAAGAGTAGCAATCAAAGTACAAAATCCAACTGGTAGAATGCTGCGATTCCTAAACTCTCTGAATACGATTTCAAAATAGAATATAAAGAAGAAAAAATGAATACTAACGCAGACGTTTTGAGTAGGATGATGGAAGAAGGCCTTCCATCCTTGATATTTCCCACACGGTTTAGTGATTACCAGCAACCAGACTTTTTTTCGGATCGTGTGTTCCCAACGTTCCTACGAAACATGTGCATTACTTCCTCTTTTTCTCCCAATTACGCATAATTGTCTAAATGCCCGTGTGGTTAAAATGGAAGTCCATGCACGCACGCGAATCTATTTATCTATTTCGTGGGAAAAATCATAGGCATGGACACTACAACACATTTGTACTCTATAGAAGAGTTAAATTAGAATAGTAAATACGTCTCGTTTGGTAGATAGCGAAGAGCTAACAATTTGGTAAATTGTACGTTTCGGATTATAAAATAAAAGCCGACAAAAATGGCCTGGCATTTTTCACCCAATTTATGTTGATGATATTGTGATATTTGCTACCTTGAAAAGTAATTTTTGCCGCTGTGAACCATGCCAAATTATTGTACACCTGCTCTGAAAAAGCGAAATTATTTCATTATCAAATTTCAGATACTTTTCCCTCTATTATCTGGACAAAAAAAAAATAAGTCCATTTCAACTCAGCTCTACTACTCGATCATTTGAAAGCCGGCCAAAGCTGCTGAGAATCTCCATTATCTACCGAAAAATGACTTTTAAGATAATCATCATCTGGCAGAGGCGAAAAAAGACCAAAAATGCCCAAAATCTGCTCAACATTAGGATGATATCATTCTTCGGCACACAAAACTTTCCGAACACACAATTCACGTCACGATTGGATGACTCTCAAATCGCAGTATCGCAGATTATGCGGGGACAGGATAAGATCTTGTTCGTCCGGAGCTTTTTTGCCCGTCCGTCCGAAAATACAACATAAATAAAAATAGAAGGGAAAAACGAGAGATACATTCAAAGAGACAACACAAGAAATTTTGTAAACTTTAAAAGTCACTGACATCGTTACTTTTTGGACGTACACGGCCAGAGGAGAATGTTTCCACCTTTCAGGTTACTGTGCCTTCGTGTTTGTGGTCTTTTGTTGAATGTCAGCTTTTTCTGGTGGTTAAAAGATCTGCAGATGGTTTTTTTTGTTATATGCAATACTACAAAAAGAGCTCTTTCTCTACGTCTCTACTCTACTGACCACACCACCAGTAACTTTACTGCTTGTGGTGCAAGAGTGAGGGAAAGCTAGAGAAATAGGTAGGAGGAAGTGAGCAGATTTCGTTCTATTGCACGCGATGAGCGTTGCCGTGAAAATTTAAGAATTTTGCTAGCAAAAGGCCTTCGGGTTATTTTTATTTTTTATATTTTATTAATCACATCCATAAAAACGAACAATTTTAAGAGCGTGTTGTTCGGCAAAAAAGCAAAATTTTAGCATGTTTCGCATGTTTCACATTGTTCAAGAATAAGACGCGCAGCAATCGAGAAGGATGAAAGAGTCCAAAAATATAAAATAGTTCGTTCGTCAAAATAGTTTGAGTTTAATTAGTGTGTGAGGGGATTATATTGTTGAAAAACGTGTTTTCGAAATGCAAAATCCAAGGGGATAGCATTTTCAATTGTAGAAGCATTTCAAGATGTAGCTTTGCCTGTTAGTAAGACATGCGAGGGAAAAAAAATAAATAAAAAAACGAAAAAATTGAATCAGAGGCAAACGAATCAGACTTAAACCCGTGTACATCACAAGTTGTGTCACAAAACCAAACATACTCAGAGGGAAATTAATTAATTATGCAAGAATACGTCTAGGAAAATGAGATGACGAGACGACAACCCAATGTTAAGTTCATCGAAGTTTTCAGACAGAAGTATAGCGAGTGATAGATGACAAGTATGCAATACTACATCAATGGGGTATGGCATCCACTTTCCGTTGGGATAATATCTATAGCAGCAAACTCTGATGGCTAATTTCATTATTTCATTATACAGAAACATTCGTATTTTAACTTCTCCAAAAAAAGGAGCGTCAGCCTGAGTAGACTGAATGAATTTGCAGTTCTTCCTAGAATGATCAGTGGACTATATTTTATTTTCAAAAAGGAAGAACAGTTTTGTGGACAAAATGTGATAGCTATAGTTTACTTTCTTTTTGACACAGTCACAGCGAGTCATACTTAGATGAAGTTTTTTTGCATAGGTTAGGTTTCATTTTAGGTTTTCTGTTGTTTAGTTTGCTCGTAAATGTGGTTCAAGGCCTGTCTTATGCATCTTTATGCAGACGATGTTCAATTGTATTTAAACTGATCAATCGGCGAACTCATTTCATTATCAATGTTGAACCAGGTAACCAACCTAAATTAATATTTTAGAACCAGCTGCAATTCCTCCCCATAAAAAAAGGCTCAGTTTGGCAACAATTGCCACATTTTCAATGTCACCCGCACAATCCTCCAACTCTTCCAAATTCCTATTTCCTACAAAAATTGATCCCAGTCCGAGAATGACCGACTTTTAAACATATGCAAATTTACACACACACACGTGAAACCAAATTCCAGAAGGAAAAATAAGAAAACAGGTCGCGCTCGATTGGTTCCATCCAACGGAAACTCAATTACCCTAAAAAAAAGGGGAAAACATGAACGTGCTGAAAAATATGGGCCACGGCTGCGTCGTAATTTTCAAGTTCATCAGAGTAAGTAGTAACCAAGAAGGGTTTCCGTTTGTCATTCCGCGCCGCCTTCCTTTATCCTTGTGACGAACTCAACTGGTTACACGTTGCGCACTTCCACCACCACCACACACTCAATTGTGTCCGCAATAATGAGGAATTGCATCACCAGCAGACGAAAACGGGGCACATACAGGATGACATAAAAATTGGCAAACACACATGGTGTGTGCATGCGCTCCTTTTTTTTGTTCCTTCCTCTCAACAGGATGGATGAAGCCCCCTTTGCAGTAATTGCAGCCAGTTTCACGTTCAAGGTCATGGGATTTCGTATTTCCAGTTGTGGAGAGTCGGGATAAAGGGCCAAAAGGGTCGAGTGATGGATGCATCTGCTGATTTTCGAAATCATGAAGGAAAAACGACTACAGCTGTGTGAATCGGGTCGAAAGCTATCGTTCTTTTAAAATTCGCAATTAAACTCTGAATTTTAATGATGTCCCCTGCAAGGCGTTAATGGCTCTTTTAACGAGAAGTGCTTATGCACTTTCACAAGATCTGCAAGATATGCCGATTTGTCCACCCGGGCCATATATCCTCATTACAAACGTTAACGAGTCCGCTTGCCAAAATTGTCAAAATCGTGCCCTTAAATAGAAGCGAACTGATTAACGTCAATTAAGCTGGTACTCAAATTCTCCACTCCTGAGAAAGCCGCTCTTACCGTACCCATCCATAAATCCAATTAAGCCGCCTAAATAAAGATTGTGTCAACAGCGCAAGTTTGGCGACGATCTGGACTGGACCACTGTCGGAATGTCCGTGATCCGATCGCCGCAGCTCGCTAAACTAATGACATCATACGGGGCCAACGAAAAGTCAAGTAGCGCACACGGGACTGTTAACACTCCACTAATTAACTCCTTGCTTGACCGGTCGTTGACAAATTAAGAGCCTCCTCCCTATGTCGTTTGCTCTCGTAGTGCACGACGCAATCGACTTGCGCGAAATTGAAGATCATCGTCAGCTCTTGAAAAACATTTTCTGTAGTAAATAGCGAAAACACAGCTCGCAGAAAAGAAATTAAAATTCCACCCACGTCGGGCCCAGAGAAGCCATCGCTCATTCTACAGCACGTTGACTATCGGCGACACATGCACAGCCTACAATCTAAGTCGCTCGCGTTTTGATCGCCGCAATCCACCACACTTAAAACTGCTGGAGCCCGAAGCTAGCTAGCTTTTGGTATTTCTAGCACGGACCACACCAACTCTACACCTTGTGGCAAAAAACAATCGAGACAATTTGCATTACAGCATCGTCGCCATAAACAACATCAGAAAAAAAACGAAAAGGAGACTACTAGAGGATGCAACGTAAAATGAACAGGTACAAAATTCCATTTAAATAAAGCCAAACAAGACGACGCTCCCAGAATTTTTATTGCACAAGAACTGGTGTAATCGCCAACGCTACAGATGCACAGAGATCGAGCGCTTTCAACTTATGGAGCTGGTTCGGTGATCGTGTCTAATCTGAATAATTATACTTTAAGGAAGAAAGAACTTCCTTGAGGAGAAAGTCTTTAATTTTGATCTTAATTTCTTACGTTTAAGCCTGTGGTGAATTAGTAAATTTCTAGTAAATTCCCAGATGCGGCCCTCGATTCACCAATAGTTGGATAGCCCTGCTCTAGAATAAGTCGCCTGGGCAATTCCACCAAGGTATGAAGAAATATCTCCAATACCTCAGTCCTGATGAATCTCGTGAATTTTATTCACGAGGGTTGCTCTACCGATCCCGTTTTAGTGGGAGGCGGATTCCCCTACGGAAGCTGCCCTTAGGAATTCCCAAGGTCCCAATTGAGAAGCAAAAGAAGAAGCAAAAAAAAGGAATCATCATGGAAGAAATGGAAAGAAAATGGAATAGAAACTACATCGAAAAGACCGTAAGGGAAGGTTCTGTGGCCTCTTTTCTTTCGTCTCTATTCGAAACGCTTTTATTCTCTCTGTTCTTCAACGACTTTTCTTTGCTTTTCAAGCCAGGTTCGCGCGTTGCTTATATCCCACGCTTTTTCTGGCAACCATTTCAATAGGTCCCTGGTTCCAAATCTAATTGAAAGGATATCACTATCTGTTTGATCTCTAACTTTTCTGTGTTGAAAACTCGCGGTCTTTGCAACGCAACACTGAAAACGAAATTTTACAAAATGAGTTTTTCTGTAAAATTTTACGTCTATAGTGTCGAAGAAATGTGTTTTTTTTAATGGAAGATATCATGGCATATTTATGTACCTCACCTTTTTTGGCTTTTCCGCATTACCTTGTGAATATGGTGTGAAGAAAGTGAACGCAAAAGTCATTGACTGCTTATTACTGGGTCTCTAATGGAGCCTTTGGGTCTCAATGATTGATTAAATCCGCTGCTAATAACTTAACTTTGCAAAAAAAATCTCTTTCAGTATGAATTTTTGCTGTCTAGGTATGCGTGCATATGAAAATTGAAGTAATATATTAGTAAAATTTTCGAGAAGGAAGATCTACTGCAAATCAGGTCTTCTCTGCACATAAAATTATGCGGAAATAGTCGAAGAATATTCGGTAAAAAACTTGAATCTCATGAAGAAGATTGCTTTTGATAATACAGAACCGGTAGAAAATTTTAATTAATCTGCTCACACGAAACAGATTCGAGTTAATGAACAAAAAACAAGGAATAAAGTCACCATTTTTGATCAACTAGTTTTTTGCCTCAATGACAAGTAGCGTCTTAGAACCAAAAGCTATCAATCCTGCCACTATTGGTTCAGTCGTGAAGTTACGTGACTTAAAGCCAAGACTAGTGGAAATATATAGAAGAAAGTTCGAAATGATGTAACATGTGTTTTAAGAAAGTAACTACTTTTGTAATAAACCTCATCCTGATCTTGCTTATAAAATTCTCTGGAGGAAGGTAAAGAATGAGAAAGATAAAAATGTAACCAGTAAATGTAGTGTATGGATCCCAATCAACTAAATGGGCTATTTTGTTACTTCTTCCAACAGTCCACTATGACAACTTCTCTCTAAATCGAGTAGTTTTCGATATCAAAACTAGGTTTATCGTCATTATATCCTGGATACACATAGTCAACTCTTGTTTGATTAGATCTTACTGTCTTGAGTATTGGAAAATTTCCTATGCTATTCCTACGTCAAAAAAGGTATCTTCCAGTCATATTTCTCAGGATTCTTAATTTTTTATCTAAACTACTGGAAAAGCTGGTTTGTGTCCAGTACAAAACTGTGAGACTACCTTACTTAAAGTGCGAGTCTCAACCCTGTTTTATAATTTAAACAAACAACAGAGAAATTTTTGTGAGTAACCACTCTCAGTGTTTTAAAATTGGGAATAACACATGCAATGCGTTTTCTTTCCTGTGTGATGTTCCTCGGGGTTCAATTCTCGGACCATTATTATTCCATTTGTATACCGACCACCTGCCGGATAGTCTTGATCACATACAAAACAGATCCACTTGTACGCGGATTATGTACTTTCCAGCCCCTATTGGTTTAATCGAGGACTGTTACTATATTGTTCATAATGATCTTGCTAAAGTTTATGGAACAGCTTGTTGATCAATACAAGCAGATCCCAATGTATTGAATTTGTTTGACGTCATCGAATATAGAATTTCCTCAATTGAAATTACCAAAACGAGATGCTGATTTATAAGCCCTCCAGTTTCAAATCTTAAAGAGTAATGCTAGGGCTAGATACTATTCTGATAATCTTTCTTTGCTTTTTGACATTCCGCAAGAATCCATCTTAGGACCACTGTTATTTAATTTATATACGAAAAATTTTCTTGATATTCTTTCAAATGGTGAAGTATAACTGAAGAAGCACTGAGTAATTTACGAGTTCCCATTTATTGCATTACCCATTTTAGCGTTTCTAAATTCAAGATATACAGGGAGCAATCAGTAGAACAATGTCTTGAACGAGTAAAGATTTTGAACCTCAATTTTGTGAATACGAAGATATAATACAGACAAAAAGATATAATACAGACAAGAATGTTCCAATCCACTGTTTGTATGCTTTTCTAACATTTCACATTTCTTAGGATTAATAGCACCGGTCAAAGTATCAAACCTTGGGAGATTCCACATTTTCAAAACAAGAAACTTGATTTGCCATTATATGTTTTCATAAATAAGGGCTGGTGACGCGATGATATTATTTATCGAACTTTGTATGAACATGGTGGAAACATGCTCTGGGCCAGTTCATAATAATAACTCCTTATTTCTGCTCTAAATTACCAAACTGACTTGACACAGATTTATAAACACAATCCAATGACTCCTGGATTGGATACTTCTTAATATATGGCCTCAAGATGTTTTGCATCTTTTCTGCACGGACCAAGACCATTCTGGAAAATCACTGCAAAAAATCCATGATAATTACTTTACGACTTCTTTGAATTGATATTGTCTGCTTCCGCAGCATCCGCACACCACTTCATGACATCTTCCCTCACGTTAAAAAAGTGCTAATTTGAAAAGGCACCCCTGTTTCACTTTTTCCCCAATTTCATTCATTTGCTGTCTGCTTAACTTGACAGTCGCCTCTTAAAATGAAATTTAAACGAAAAATCACTTGAAAAACAATTCCCAGTCCCAGCCGTAGGCTAAAGTCATTCCTTCTCACGTAAGCAAATCCACCTCTTTGAAAAACGTTTTTTTTTGTGGCATCCCACCTGAGGCGGCAAAAAGTATCCTATGCTTTTTTTCCCCTGTGCCGCCGAACATGATTTTAGTGCTTAAAGTGCGCAATTAAGTTTTTATGTCTGTTTTCGGCTCTGATCTGATCAGAGAGTCTCAAAGTAAAATTTTCTTGCGATGGCGCCGCAGAGAAAGATTCTTTTCAGTTGAGGTTGAGAATGACGTGGCACGCAAATATCAACTACTTCAACGGAATAAAACACTTGGTCTGGGGCTTCTTTACAGATTTTTATGTGCTTCAACGTCAGAGTGCTAGGAAATAGAAGCCCTGGATAGAATCGTCCCCATCCAAGATGCTGATTATACTTCGCCCAATGTCCAGGGACGGCAGACTAATAACTTCCAAGAAATGGCTTCATTACCGGACAAAAGCTATAATTTCCTGGTATCATTAGGCAGTGCTTTAGAAAGGTGAGTTCATTTAGACCGAACCTGTAGAAATTTGTTACCAAAAAGCCTAATCAAGGAGAGTTGCTTTCCGCTTAGTTTATTGGAGCTGTGCTGTAACTTTAATGGACCTGAAGTGCTGGAAAACACCTGTGAAAGGAGGAGAGGTGGCATTATTTGCTGTGGCTGTTCACTTTTAGGTTGAATTTTGCACGCATATTTTCTCCAAGATTTACGTAATTGTTGGATGATTTCGCTGGAAGCCGCCCTCAGGGTATAATGTTAGGATGAGGGACATAAAATTCTGGTGTGCCCTGCCGGGTCGGGAAAACCTTGACAGCATCATCTCACACCTAAGACATTCTACTTCTTGCACAAGGAAAGGAAAACATCAAGGTGGATGGGTAGGTAATACACCTTCCTTCCTACCTCACGAGCATGATTCATTAAAATGCAAATTTAGATCGTATCCAGCAAAGCTCATTGACTTATGTCTAAGCTACGACGAAAATTAATAATCGACTTCCACAAAAAAAATTCGCCGGAAAAAATCTGTTCAAATAGTGCTTGTCTCACAATGTTCCAATGACAAACATTGACATTTGTTGCCGCTGAAATTGTCACCGTCTCTATGCCTCTACACCTCCATGTGTGGCTCGAATTGCTTTTCTCGATTATGTGGTTGGGTTGAAATTTGAAATTCATGTAAAGTTTAACGATCCCACAGAAAATACAGTTATGAAAAAAGCATGTTATGAAGTTGACCTTCGAATAGAAATGGAAAAAATTGAAGGATTTTTGTGGGAGTCGACTTGACTACAGGTAATGCCCTACCCCAGACCTCGCCATTTTAGACAATTTACAAAAGCATTTTAATTTGCCCAGACCTTTATTTCGGCGATTCTGAATTACATTGAAAAAACCATCTCTTGATCTTAATGTTGACTAATGTTTTTTTTTATGATATTACGTGAGCTCAAGGAATATCCCTACAACACTCTCAACACAGCTTACGAGAATTGTTTGGATTTCACAGGTGTTGCAGGGTTACCCACGATCTTTTTTGTTAAAATTTAATTAGCTTTCGTTACTGACAAGGGCAACCAAAAATAGCTATGATCCCTTTTACTGATATTAATTTAGTGACTAGATTTAGCAAGTAAACTTTGATGACGCATTTTGTATAGGCTTACCTTTTAGGTGTGAACTTGAACTTTATTTCACTAAATATCGTAGAAAAGCGTCGTAACGACTCTTCGGTATTTAGTGAAATAAAGTTCAATTTGTTCGCATATGTGGCTAGCAGCTATGGAATGAGAATTACTAGTTGTAAGATGAATCATCGCATTTCAGGTGATGATGTAAGCAACTGCAATTCGTCATATATTCAACTAAGATTGCCAACGGAACTGAAATGTAATTGAGAAGGGATTCAATTCTTTAATTCCCTTTCAATTCTTCTAGAAAAGGACTTAGAATTATATTTTAAGAATTCTAATTCCTTAAAACCAACTGGATAATTCCTTCTCAATTACATTTCAATTCCGTTGGTAATCTCTGTCGAATTCAGGTTGATAAGGTATCAGAAATGTTCAGGATTATCGTTTAAGGATTGCTTCATGGTGTTCAAATAAAAGCTATGAGAGAACTCCAACGACAGCAGGAGACGTATGCAGGAGTAATCATCGTTCATGGAGATGTAAAATCTCTTCCAGGACTTCGATCGTTGAATTGGACGCCGTGTCGAAGACCAACGTCAAAGGAGGGTGATGCCTTTTTAAGCAAAATTTATAGTGTACTTACTAGGCTATGGTTAAAATTCTGTCTTTGACTTGTTTTGTGATATTATCGCACTTTATTTGGAACATTTCTGTGTCTACATAAAACAATGATTCAATTTTCTATTTTACTACAAAAAGAATTTTTTATGTCACATTATGCATCCATCCTGGAATTGTAATCCTCATAGTGACTCTAATCTAGGTCAGGTTCCATGTCGAAAGTGAGAAGATAACGCGAAACTTTAGTGGCTCGTAATATTACCCAGGGAAAAATCCTCTCTAACGGATTGGATATAGAATTCTGAATCCCGATAAAGCACTTACCCATGGGAACCAGAACACTATGCTACTCGCCAGGAGATCTATTTGATAACCAAAATTTATATCTTATCAGAAGAGCTCTTCAGAACAATAAAAAATAATTTGAAGGACAAGGTGTCCACGTGCCATGGTATTAAAATTCGTTCAGTTTTTGCTCGACTTGTCCCATTGAAAAAAGATCAAAAGTGTCACATGAAATTCGCTCGTTTGAAGATGAAAAACCCCGAAAACCTCCATCCATTGGGCGTCTACATATGCCGGGTATTTTGTGCAAATTACTTAATGCCAAAATATTTCTTTAATCCACTTGTGCTCAACAAATTAATGAAAATGACTTTTTTGTAGTTTGCCGACTCTGAAATGCTCCAAAGGAGACACGATGGCATCAAACACCAAACAGATGTGGACCGAATCGAGATGAGCTCATCAGCATCGCCACCAGCCAGCCATTGCATAGCGTGCCCAAAGAAAATGAAAAGCAATTCAAGCACTTGGACTGGCCCAAAAACCGTAGCAAATCCACAAGTCATGGTCTAGCGATTGCCGATGTGATCGATAGCGCAGAAAAATTCACGATCACTTCAAGGTCACTCGAGACACACAACTACAACAACACCACCAGCAACAATGACCACGATCGTCTTAAGACGGCTTTTTTTTGCAGTCCCAGAGCAAGTTTAGCAGTGTAGGGATACTCGTTTACGTTTAGGAGTGTTCGTGTACAGTCCAAACAAGTATAGGTCGCCGATGATGTTCGTGATCTTTTCCGAGCATGGTAAATTTAAGGCTTCCCCGGTTGATTAATTACTATCCGCGCTGTGGTCGATTCTTCTTGAACTTTTTGCTTTGTTCGCGTTATGCGGGGAAATTCGCGTTTCATTTTGCACCGCTGGACGCTGCCGTCCATGTGTGTTGAGCTCATGATCGTTTGCGAGTGGAGTCGGAAATTAAATTTCTGTAATCGATCGATTGATCTTATTGAGCGGCGATGAAACGACATGCAACTCGATTGATTAGGTGTGGGTTGTACAATTTCTGGTCTGAACGAGATATTGTGATGTGGTCTCAGGACGCATATAAGACAGCCATCGAAGTTTGGTCCAAGGTATTCAGAAGTCGAACAAATTTCAACAAGAACAGCATTTTTTCGCTTTTGGTTTATCTCAAGGCGGTTTGAATTGGACTTTCTTTAAAGTCCATCTTGGCAGTGATAAATTGCAGCAATTAGTCGTACCGTTCGAATGAAGGAAATAAAACAAGAAATTGCTGGTTGTGTAACAAGAAATTCCCAGATATTCCAAATGTACAAACCAATTTCAACCAACCTTGGCAATTGGATTCTTTTGGATTTTACACTGGCATCTCGTGGTGTGGCAATGTAACACCTTTAACCCTCTCACTACCAGTATAACAGATAAGCCTATAAAAAAGCCAATATATTAGCTCACAGGTAGTAAAAGGGTTAAAAAGTCAACTGTTCTTGCTTGTTCCATTAGCAAATTCAATTCGACCGCAAGCAAAGAATCATAATAATGTAAATTTTTATAGAAGTAATGAAACAAACAGAATTTTTTACGTTGCCTTCTATTATGCAATATTTCCAATGAGTTATTAACAAAAATTATATTATAATATTTTATCATAAACAGACACTGTTGAAGCGAGTTTCAATAAAAGATGAAACTCGTTTTTCTAAGCTTATTATGCAGCGAGTATTATTTATTTTTGCACTGGGAACAGAGATGTGATATGATAGTGAATACTCTAACGGTTAGGCTCCACCTGGATGGTGCTAGATTCAACATGAAAACAAAGCCTATATATATTTATTGTTATTAAATCCTTCCACAACAAAAAGGAAGTATTTATCTTACTTTTGTAGCGTTATAAATTGAAAAAGAAGCAAAAAAAAAAAATAAGTAAATAAAATAAAGATGTTGAGTTCCTCCGAGTTAACATAATGTTTATAAAACTATTGTTAATACTTATCTTCCTGTTGATGTTAATCATCTAACTATTTGTGCCAGCGAAACTATGTGTGCCAGTTGTATTCAGAAGAAATAATAATATCTACGACGTAAAAGTTTGATATTCAGAAGCTAACATCGTGAGGAGTATCACTAAATCTGATGGAGTTAATACTACCTCAAGGCATTCTCAGAATAAATAACAAGAAAACTCCAACGACTGCCTTTAGGGAGCACCGAACACCCTTGGGCTGCACGTGGTTTCCCACAACAAAATCCAAGTGTTAGCTAGCGTTGAATCCCCAAGACCGAGCAGAAAAGAGGAATTCATTAATATTTCCTTACATAGAACTGACCAGGATAGGTGTTTAAATTGACCCCCAGCACATCAGATACATATGTATCTTGTAGATAGGCCTCCATCCAGGTGAATATAATCAACAATTCACAGACAATGAGTCGAATTTATAAGTGGCGAAGAACTTCTGAAAATAATTTTTTCTACTCAGGTTGGAATCCGCCCCTAGATCATTAATAATTTTTTCAAATTTAAATTTTGCGCGACGACGACTTGTTTTTCATCCGTTTTACATTGCCTGACCACATTTTTCAATAAACAACTTGTGTCAGAACCGTCCACAATTCAAAGAAAAAAATGTCAGAGCGTCAATGACCTCCTCACGAGCTGTTATTAACAAACCCCCGGATCCGTGTAACTATGAAGAATTTGTCCACGTCGACGCCATTCAGCGCGTATCTCTCAACGAGATTGATTGAATCCAACACGTCAATAAAAGACCGTGAAGAAATTTAATCCCATGAAAATTACCAGAAATTTTGCAAGGAGTACACGAATTCTTCTTAGGAGGAGGCTTCCCAATTTCAACCCCTCCAGTCCCCACAGTCATTGGACCAATTCGTGATTTTTCTTGAAGTAAAAGCCTAAGAAATTCAAGGAATATTTCGGTCGTTGTACAAACACCGAATGCTTTTGATGGCATCACTTTATCTTTTGTTTTTGCACTAAGAGCCTCACAATCTTAGTATTGCGTCACCAAAGTCGTTCACGTTCTGAAGAAAGCCAAGCAATTAAAAAAGCAAATTTGGCAGTGGCATTATTGGACTTGTGTTTGCACCCGTAGGCGACCCTTGAATGTGTTAATTTTGACATCTTTATGATTTTTTCAAAACACACATTGCGGGCCTATCATCCAGAAAATTTGGCACAGTTTATGCGAAGGTCAACTCGGATTTACTACTCCAGCCCCCAGTTTTTTTCTCTAGATAGAGAATCTATTGACCCATCCCCAACTGGTTACTGGCTCTACGCTGGTTTTTTAATGGTGTCATTCCGATGTGTTTACTGTGATTAAATTATGTTTGTGGGTCCACGGCCTGATCGTTTTGCGCACCTTCAACAGCTTTGTCTGCTACTGGGAACTTGGAGGAGTCTTCGCCTCGTTTGGAGGCGTCGACACCGCACCGTGCATAGTAAATGAGCAGGCAGCCAGCGATGTCGTTCCTCTTGGAGCCATTGATTATCATGAAAATTTCATAATCACACGTCATCTATGCAGCTATGAATTTCATTTGGTGCTGTGCTGCCCCATTAAATCAAATTTAGCTATCATTTCCATTAGGGAAACATTTGGACCTGGTCGATTCAATAACAATCTTAGGTAAGGTCACCGCCTTTGATCAAGGCCGCCTTGAAGCGAATGTGGCGACTGCGAAGTGTGTGAGTGTTGGAAAGGTGTAAAGTGTTCATGTTTCCTTGAAATTCAATACATAACTTCCGGGATGAGGTAGTTATGTGAAAATTGTCGTCGGAATTATTCACGACGATTACTTGTCTCTAGAGCTAGAGGAATGATGATGGAGGGAATTTATGGAAACACTGGACTTGAGAAAAATGGTGAAAGATGGATTATCTAAGAGGATGTGATGGAGAGGAATAATTTGATTTAATAGAAATATTTTGTAGGATTTCCCATTTTTTTTCTATCCTGTTGGAAAAGTTTTCGTTAATTTTTTCAAACGTCCGGAACCATTGGCACTGGAAGCCTAATAAGAATAAAAATTTCCCGAATCGAATTTACAAAAATGTGGGGCTTTTATGAAAGATCAATTTTCATAAACCCACTCTCGAGGTGTTCACCTTTATAGACAGGGTCCTAGGTATTCTGCGACTCAGATTACCTCCTACACTTGACACACGAATAAACCATAAGAATCTGTGACTAATCATCAATCAGAGTTATATTGAAATGCCTTATTTTAATGTCATAGAGCTCATCACAGCTGTCTTTCTCATAATTTAGAGCAAATTTCTTTGATTATTATGAGGATTGCACTGGAAGTTTTGCCTCTTTCGGTGAGTTGAACAACAACGAGTGGATCTCAGCCTTAATTGTACGAAGTAAAAATAATTCGCCCGGCATTACAATCCAGAAATGGTGAATGACTTCAAAACAATCGACGTATCCGAAAATGCAATTGTTTGTTAAGCTGTGTGTGATAGAGCGTTATCATGGTGCAGGATTATGTGACTGCGGTCATGTTGGATGACATTGGTAGTTGTACTCTTCTTTATCGGAATTTCCAGCACTTTTTCCCACTTTTTCACTTTGACTGGTTTATTCTCATCTGAAAAGACCCGGTTTAAAGAGAGAGTTTAGTCTTTTTTTAGTCCATTAAAGTTACTACCGATCCTTAAAATCCTGAGCTCTCATCGGACCTGGAATTCTTTCATCGTGGAGTGCCCTAGGACTGTGAATCATCAAAATAACTTTAAAAAATGTATACATAATCAGCGAAATTGCAGTGAAAAGTGATATCACAATAATTACAAATTTCCTCTTGTCTATTTTTTACACTTTCCAACAAGATAACATCGTCTGTCGCAAGTTTAATAAAAGCTTGGATAGCTTTCCATATTTAGCAACAGTCAGTGTTTACATATAATTTTTACATAATCCTAATTATGGTCTGTTTTTTTCCAGGGCTCTCAATAAAGTTCTAAAATAGACCAGTGAGGGGTTATCGATGTACAAACCAGCAAACAGTTCACAGAGAACAATATGTTTTGAACTGTGCATCGAAATAAACTTATTTACATTGTTTCTCTCCTTTTTTGGAAAGAAATACCATTCGAACGAAAATTAATTACTTGCGCCACCCTAACAGAGCAGAACAAAACATCCGGAGACTGCGAATCTTACGTACCTCCAAGCTCATAGCAACTAAAAATATCCAGCTCCAGTAAATATTCCACTTCCATTTAAATAAGCAGTAAAAATCCAAAGAACGTCTAAATCAAGTCGTTCGCCTGCTTCTGTTCCCATAAATAAACTTCATTCACGGTATCGCTACCACCCACCCACCACCGATCGCCATTATACCATCTTTCGACTCTGTACTGTACTCCAGCCTAGGCTGGGCCGGGGGCCGTTTTCCACAGAAGCACCAGTAAATTTTTCTCATGCTCATTGTTTCACATCAAATCGACATTTGCATCGTTTCGTTAGCTGCTCGCAGTGTTTTTTCCTTGTTTTCCTCCCCTTTAATGCAATTGATATGTCCATTCCCCCAGCCCAGCACCCCCCTCCCCTTACAGAACACGAACTCGAACTTGGTAATAATTAGTATCGCCCGGCATATGAGTGTGAACGCTTTGAATTAGAGCTCCGCACACCCTTCCCCGCCCCGTCGTTGGGTACTTTTGCATTGCATGTGGATTTTAGCTGCATGAGCCGTGAATGCAAGTTGCAAGCACTCAACCAATAACCTTGGCCAGATGGGCGAATTCTCTCGGAACATATCGACGCCACCGCCATAACTCGGGATTGCAATTGCAACAAAACCCAAAACAAAAGACACGGAATGTGTACATCAGCTGCACACAGCCAGTACAGCCAGTACCCGGGAGGGTGACTTCCTTTACCCTGACCCATCCCAATTTTAGCCAGCGAAAACGAGTGCGAAATGCGAGCAGAGTGCTGCCAAGTCTAAACAAATCGGCCTACCGTAATAGCCGCTCTGAAAGCCGTGTGCTCGTTTATACGTCATTTCGCGTATATACTTCGATTCGCCTGACGCAACCGGCAAAAACAGTGCAAAACGAAACTTACACCAACAAAAGGAGAAAATGGAAAATTAAAGCCAGTATGAGAGGGTAGACAGTGAAAATGCAGCATGCAATGAAACTCACGAGTGCACGCTAATTGCAGCGCACCATCTCCAGCAGAGCCACCAGTGCCGTTCTGCTGGCACAGTCTATGCTAGTTATAAAAATATCTGGAAGGCTACGACGGATAGGGGTCTGGGGAAAAGCACCCGAACAGGAAAATGAAAAATTGCTCTGTTTCGGAGGTTTAGTGCAATGAAAAGGCCACCATTTTTCCTCTTTTTTTTCTAATTAAAGTTATCCGGGTAATTACAAGCATGCAGCCGGCGGCGTTCGGGCAGGTCAGTTAGAAAGAACATGCGGTAATAAAATTCGATCCCCCCCTCCTCCCATCATTATTGCTTCACCTTAACACCAAGGTAAAAACGGCTGTGCAATTTTAATACCTACACTTTGTACCGTAGTGCGTGCGGATAATTCGTAATGCACGCCTTGACAAAGCTTTGAAGTCGCCAACAATACGCGCTACTGCTGCAGAAAAAGGTTGAAGTTCAAGGAGACATTTGCATGTAATTGAAATGGCTTAGAAATTGCTTTTTCTTTCTTTACACACTGCATACTGGCCCCCATACATTTTATTGGTTAGATTGAAGAGAGTATCTATGTACCACCGAATGGCAAGTGTCATTTCGAAATCGAATTTTTCAACAAGATAACACACCGTTGACATATTGCAAAAGACTGGGTACATTTAGATGGGAGTGTGCATTAAAAAAGTTCTTATATAAATCATTTAGACCAATCAATTTCCTAAAAATTCTAGAGTTAATTAGTTAACAATACAAAAGTTATGACTGCATTGTATATTTTGGTCTAAGTTGTTGAGTTTCAGTCCTGAATTTAAAAAAACACAGAATTTAGCCTAAATCTCACCACATACACCAAAAATTTAAGAAATTATACCACTTATGATACTTTAGACCAAAGTCGATGGTTTCACCTAAATTCTTGATTATGTCGCCTGTAGAATTTGATATTTAAAGTGTTTAAAAAAGTGTTTAAAAAGAGTACGGTGAAAGGAATAGGTCTAAAATCTGTATACTTTTAAATTGATCAATAAGTAATTGATTCTAACTGGTATAAATGTGGTTTCCTTGACAAACTAAAGAATATACCTTACTTGGGTTATTTTAGACCTAACCGTTGCTGGTAGAAATTAATAGATTAACTTCTCTCGTGAGATCATGAATTTTATCACACGTTATTGGACCAGAGAAAAGATCACTCGGATCTTTGAAGAAACTCATTATGGCAAAAGTCTTTGCCTTTTATTTTCACACCACATTCTTGAGGTTTTAAGTATT
This sequence comes from Dasypogon diadema, assembly GCA_006980735.1. Classification (NCBI taxonomy): domain Eukaryota; kingdom Metazoa; phylum Arthropoda; class Insecta; order Diptera; family Asilidae; genus Dasypogon; species Dasypogon diadema. The sequence continues at coordinate 30,829 of QYTT01089669.1, read as the reverse complement.
TAGCCTCGCCCATTTGCCACTATAACAGCCTGTCGATCGATCTTCTTCTTTGTTGATTCTAGAGGTCTGTTTATAGAACTGTACGCCAAATTGAAGTGTAATTACTCTAAAGGGAGCGGACGTGGTATTCTACTCCTGTAAGAAAGCAATTTAAAAGATTTTGGAACCACAAAACCATCGTAAGATACACCCTAATGTCTGGTGGATGGACTACTCCGAAAAAGTAGCCCTTCTAAAAGAATTTGATGTATACTGGACTGCCTGTCTTGTAAAAATAGAAATTCTACAATATATTCAATGCCAATTTTCACCCTGAAGATTTTGTTCGCGTCGTCTGCACAAAATTTGTTTGTGCAGACCACGCGTTTTTAGAAGAATTTGTTTTGTATTTGTTCAACAAATTGGTCTAAAAAGTGAAGAAAATAAAGATAGTACGGGCGACGCGAACAGGTTTAATGCTTCATCAATCTACTGCAAAAGTATAGCTGCAAAAGGTGGCCTCTAATTGAAAGAGTTAAAATTTTGGAAGTCTGCAAATTATGTATATAGCATTATACGAAATACTCGTCTTGGTGTGGATCTAAAAAGAGCCTAGTGACTATATGATCTTCTAACTTAGATTTTTGAAAGGTTTTTTTTCCCCGATATTCTAGGCAGTACTCCTTCACGAACAAGATTGTGGCTTTCACAAAGATTAGATATTCACCTTTAACAAGGATAATTGAAATGCCCACTTAAAGTGGATTGAAGGACTACAAAAGTCTTTGGAATCTGTTGCAAACTGTTCGGCAAACTTGGGATCTGAAATCATAAATCTTATTTGGTAATTAGAAGATATATAATCCTCTTTGCTTGTTTGATGTGGTGGGCAAAGGTGCAAGAGAAGACAACTGCGCAAATCACGATAGAGTTACAAAAGATACAATAACTGTTTTGCATTGATACTACTGAATGAAACCTTAAAGGACATCATCAAAATTTGAGTCGCATTCCAATGAAGTTTAAGTGTAAACTTTTGCATGTTGTAATGTTAACAGACCGGAAAATAAGGCTGCTGTGGGTTTCCATCTCTTTCTCTTTCTTTTATACCCATGAAAATATTGGTCCTAATAGGGGCGTTAATATTTAACTATACAAATGAAATGGAATCAAAAAAAACTCCTCATTGTTGGCAACCCAGAGTTAAAAACTATAATAGGACTACTCCCTGGTTATTTCCCTCAGGATTATAACCTAAGAAAAATAAGAATAATTAAGGATGATATGGATCATATTTGTTTGGAGGAGCAAGAAACATCCCAGAATATTCGCTGCCATGTCAGAACCTCCGAGTCCCCTTATGAAGGCAGCGATTTGGACAGAACATTTCTCAAGTCTGATAGTATCACAGCAGTCTGATTCTGAGCTTCGTTAGAAACGTTGGATATTTGTGTGGTAGAAGCCCTTATCGATTCATCTACCTTTTATTTTCTGTACGGTTTCCGGAAAAAAGACACCTAAACCATATGAACCATATGTCCTTTTCCAGAAATCACCTCAATGGGAGGGCTATTCACATAATTGAACGCCTTTTAGAAAATATCAGAACGACTTGAAAACTATAGGAAGAGTTCCAAAGCCTATTGAACGAGCTAATAATACACGAAACCTGATGGTAAAATATCAATGAGTACATCCTCCTGAATTGGGACTAAATATTTTCCGAGACATTTTCAAAACAAAAAAAGAACACGAGTTCCAAGAAAATTTCTCATTTACTTCCACGTGAATGATTGAAATTGTTAAAGGCTTTTGTATGATCCATGTAAAAGCCTCTCCATCTTCCTTAGTTACATGTTTTTCGGCTGGAAATTGAATAAAAAAGAGGCAATTGCCACTTGCCTTACACCAACTCACCTGGAGCCATGCTGACTCTCAACTTTACATACATATATCTTTTTTCATGGTCTTGTGGTAGATAAAATTCAATCCTATGGTGCTTTCTTTTTATGGCTAACCTAGGTAGATCTGTTTGAAGGTTTATCTCATTGTTCAAGAGCATCTTCACCACCCACGACAGCAATTTTTTCTTATAACAGGATTTGGAGAGCAAAGCATATGATTTTTGAATAGGAAAATTTTCTAGGAATTTAAAAATCTTATTGTGGAGAAATATCTTTTTTTCTGATGTAAAAAAAGGCAAAGAAGAGATTTTGTGAGATAAACCCTTGTCAAAATTGAAATACTCTTGACTTTCTTTATGCTGAAAATAAAATCGTTAAACGTTTTAGCTGGAAACTGTAGAGCTATTGTTTCCGGACCAAAATTTCAAATTTCCTTCCACAGCTCAAGGTTTATGAAGTCTTTAAAAAAATTAGTTTTGGATAATTCCTTGTCATCGTCGAATTCCCTTGAACTTTCGCTTTATACGCAAGTTTCCTATCAGAAAGGAGCGTACTATACAATGTATATACGACAATACCCTTTCCGTGGCTAGGATTCTCTGGAGGTGAATGTTGGACTGTTATAACCCATTGTTGAAAAGGGATTCAATGATATGTCACCATCGAAGATAAATAGCGCCGAATAGGACAAAATTCACCCGAAATAACTGGAAAGCAGAAAGGATTCTTTTAGTAAACCTCAAGAAACGCGATATCGCTGTGAATGTCACTTATTGTGCGGCATATCCATCAAGTCATCATAAGGGGACACAAATTAAAATGAGGAAACTGATCACCTGCTTCTTGGAAAATGTTTCAACTGAACCTACTGATTTAACGTGGATTCCGAACCAGACAATTGTTACAACGCCCAAAAGCTTCAACAGAAAAACCTCGACCGTAGACTCTGCTCGGACTCAAACTTTGGGACCTCATAAATACAAAGCCACCGCGTTATACATTGAGCCATCGAAGCCATACACACACCAGAGCCTGCTCCAGATAATATAGTCAAGAAGATTTCCAGGGAACTTAGCCTTCGATTTGTCTGTTACTTATGGTAAATCGCTTGCGACCACTGTTTTTAGACCTTTTAGCACTTTTGTTTTTGAACCTTTTCTGAGTTTGCTCATTATGAACAACCCTATGATGCACACAGCCCAGCTTACGCGGAGGGAGATTACGGAAGGGTAGATTGGGGAATTAACCTGACAAATGTTGTAAGTGAGCCACTAACTACGATGCAACATCCCACCCATTCTCGTCAGCAAAATTGGCTCAACCACTGGTACCCAGAGATATATCGCCGCGCCCTGTGCAGGATTTGATCCCACGCCAACAGAGGAGGAAATCTGTTAGCCCGCTCGGCCAACCGGCGAAGTGAAATTCACTTCGAAAAACACTTGAAAAGTGTTGAATTGCACCGAAATACTGGGCATTAGAACACTTTTCAGCATACCTGACTGAAACTGAATTTCTGCTTGAGAATCAATTTTTTGTGGCTGTTTAGGTATCTTAATCTCCATGGACAGATGCCACGCAAAAAAAATATAATAATAATAAAAAATCCTTCAATGAAAACTGGAATTCATGCAGCACGGACGCGGCATTTCATTTCTAACAAAGATTATGACAGGCTGCTTAAAAATGCGTACAAACTCCTTATTCTCTGACGACCTAGTAAAATTAGTTTCTGACTGGAAAAAAAAACTTGACGCAAACCTTTAATGAAAAGATGTTACAAAACCTGACTACAGGGATTACATCCGGACATCATCTCAGAGACCTATTCTTGAGAGAAACTGACTGAAGCTTGTCAGGTGGGTAGTGCGTACCGAGGCCATAATTTCCATAAAACCCATTATTGAGCTTGAATAATAGGAAAAAAAGGAGAAAAACTTTATCCCACGGTCACTTCTTCTAGGAATTCACACAAGACCACAAAGGGCTTTTCATATTAGCGGCAGTGTGCAAAAGAAATCTCAGTACTGCAGTCCGACGCAATAATGCACATTTTGTGTGGCACGCATCCATGAACCGGCCTGCAGTTTTCCCTCCTCGTTTCGATGTACAAAAGAGCGCCGGTTCCTGCCTCTTTTCCTCCACATCAGTACCAATGCACGCAGAGATGCATTTTTTCAATAGGTGCACTTATTAAGATGGCGAACGGTGCAGCTCTATGCAAATTAAAAGGGTGAAGTTTTTATCGAATGATTGCATTGAGATCCTTTCTCTCTCTGTGCAAATATAGCCTTGTCTCGGATAGCAATGTCTTTTGTCTAGAAATAATTCCATTTCAACATATTCTCGCCTTCAAATAACAGCGGTAAATGCTTTGATAGCATGTCGCAAAATGTCGTCGAACTCTTGGGAGCAGAACTCAAACTAGTCAAAGTCAGACCTATTTTCACAGAGGGGCAAGAGCGCCAAATACAAATAAATAAATAAAAACCAAATTTCTCAAGTAGCTAAGAAAAGACTCCCTACTACCCCCTCCCGCAACGTTTTTCTTAAGAAGCCAACAAAAGTGTGCATAGAAACAGCGCATTTCCCCAAAACCAATGCCAAGAACCCCCGAAATACACCACAGCCCGAGGAAATAAATGTGGAAAGTCTTCTCGAAAATAGGTCAAGGTTTGCCTTTTCTCGAAATATTTCCCTCCGACTACCGGGAAAACACCTGCGGGTGAATGGGATCATCACATCGAAGCGAAATGGGCGTTCGGATGGAAGACAACACCTGAGCTGAGCTGAGCTGAGCTGACCTCGGAAAAGCCCATACCAAGGGCAAAGAACTCCCAAACGTAAGCAATCGGGGGGACGAACTCATGCCTCATCGAAATTAGAACTGGGAACAGGTCATCTCAAAGAAGATGGGCAAGAATAGTCGAATTCTGGTAACCTAGAAATCTCGTTTGTGTGAGAAGAGCACCTGGTCGAATTGAGCTGGTGAGGATCGCTTAAATTCCGTGAGGATCCAGACATCAGTACCAAGCACAAGCCATTCTAACCGGCTTTTAAGCCATAAGAAGTATGAACCCACCAAAGAAATGGAGAAAACAATACCCAACCGCCGCCAATTAAATTTCGATTCAAAATTCGCACACTTGAACCAGCTCAAAAGCTTTCTTCTGTTTAGCAAATAATTCCAGTGACCGAGGCTCCAGTGGGGGCACCACTACACAGGCCGCCCGTTTACTCCACGTTTTTGTAGTTGCTCCATCCATTCTCCCCCATTCCCCGTTCGTTAGTTGTTCAGGCTTGGGCGTTGTGGTAGTGTGCCGTCAGTACATAAACTTAAAACAGCTGAAGGTCGACGAGCGGGGCGGGGGAGCAGACCTTTCGAAGGCAACAAGGAGCGGCGGCAGAAAATTTATTTTGGTGGAGCAAATGTGTGTTTCTGTTTCAATGGTGCTCCCAACATGGAACCTCTGAAGAGCCATCGCAGCCTTATTTACTACTAAATTATCTCCCCATAAAATATGGCATCATTGGGTTTACTTTAAGCGACGTCGAGGTGGAGCAAGAGCTTTCCTTTGTGTCTTCTGGCTGAAAGAGCTTTGACTGTTCTCTGGACGTGGCATGGGCAAGGGGGTGAACTTCTTATTAAATATAGCTCACTGCAAAATTAAGTTTTGAAAGTATTTGTGTGAATGGTGGATAACTTCGCGCTAAAAATGGATAAAATATAAAAATTCTTTAAATTAATGAAAACGACGAGAAGCTTTTGCGCTTTTGTGCACAGTTTAGAACTTGCGACATCTCTTGCGAAATTTTCGAATTTGCAAAACTTGGTGGGTTGATTTAATTTTTCTAGAGCGCTTGAGATGGCGCTAGGGGTAAGGGTTTTGACACAATTATTCATTTCTTTTGTAGTGAACATGCGAATAAATTATTTTCATCAAGAAGTTAGGTAGCGGTTCTCAAAGAATAATACCATTGACACACTACACCATCATTATGACGAAAACGCAAATGACAGTGTGACACATTACCTTAATTCTCGTGCATAGTGCAGTTTCCGTACTTGTTGCAAGCAATAAAAACTCGGTGACATTTCGCATTTTGAAAAGGATTTATTAAAATGAGTAAGAGGACATTTTAAGCAGAATAAATTTGCAAGAATTATGGAACAAATTTAGAGGTCATTATTAAAGTAAAGGGCTTGCAATTCTGCCGACTAAGGAGATAATGTCCGGAAAAGAAAATACCTCTTAATCATTATCACTGAATTTTCGGATCTATTAAATTTTTTTAAAATCAGAGTTTCCAAGAATCAAGTGCTGAACTACTAACAAAGGAAAAGACCCCACCTTCTGCAATGCTGCTCGCCACTGGATTCTGGCCTTAACCCCAACTGTTGGAAGCCTGGTGAACAGAATAACAAATTTGCACGTTTCAAGAAAGGAATCAATGTCTGACCACAGATATATTCGCTTCAATATAGAAGCATACCATGCGAGGCAGGAAGAGACTAGACATCGCAAGCTTATCGACTGGCGTTCCTACCGTAAACTAGTTGGCGTGAACTTAACTAAACTTGTAGGGATTTTGACTCTATCTCAATACGGCTTGAAAATCAATTCATAGCTTCTTAGGAAGCAAGTTTCCCTGAGAAAGCATAGAGGTCAAAAGAGATTTACTTTGGTGAAACAGGGAACCTGAAATCGTTACAGCTAAAGTTAGAAGGTTCATCATTGGATATCAGGACATGAAGGCTTTGAGGAAAACAAAACTTCAGACCGGCTTGCAAAGGATGATGTAGGATCACCTTTTATTGTACCCTAACCTTTCTCTAGCTATTCAAAGAGCTAAATACGGAAAAGTCTCAGTAGCTGGGAAGCAAGGGTCCAGGAAAAATACTGAGATGACAAAGACAGGCGAAAAGGGGACGAGTTCATTACTCTTATTTAAGAAGATTGAGCTGAAGGCCATCACTGGCTTCCTCACTGAATATTGTCCATTAAACCACCATTTGAAGAAAATCGGTCTTGTTGAGGACGTTCAATGCTGATTCTGCATGGAAGTGGTTGAAACGGCGGGGCATATGGGTAAGCCACTTCGGAAAGGCAGTTATGCAACTCTCATTGAAAAAAAGATGTATTAATCGGCTCAATCTCCACCGGTGGGCAGGAAATTAAACAGTCGATCATGAAAGAACTCTTTAGGTCGAAGTGATATAAGGATCTACGGGCCGGATGACCAGCCACCAGGATTTGCCAGCTAGAAATTATTTATGTGAAGCTAAAGGAAAGGTATATTGTCCAGGTCCGAAAAGACTCTCTAATACATTGAACAGAAGGGGACCAGTTCTTCTCACAATACTTTCTACCTAGCTCTATTTGCTTGTGCAGTTCGAGGATGAAAATTGGAAATGCTTACATAATTCTCCCATTGGCGAACTAAATTCATAAAGTGAAATTTTACTTGAATTTTTGGTCTTGTTTTTCACAACTCTGACAGCAGGGGTTAGAGTTGAAATTTACGCTTATTCATTCACCTCCAGAAAGAAACATTAATTTCAGTGCTACCCGAACACTGCTGTGAAAATTCGGCTATAAAAACCTTAACCGTCATTTGAAAAGCAGACCTCCAATTCGGCTCCTCTTCTGTGATTGCCGTCACTCCTTAAATCCTCCCCGATAGATATTTCTTGAGGATATTCATGAGATATGGAAAGTTCGCGTGAAAAGGTATCAAAATAACAACAGACACCAAAAACGCTTACATCACCCCTTTCAGTAGCTCATTTAACATTCAAATTGAGAGAAGACAACACTCAGCTCCTCAAGAAGTCGACACCTCTGAAATGTCGGACGTCTACCTTTCATTAAATTTTCAATTTACGTGGCTTATCCAGTGCCTGCTTTATTCAAATAGAAATACTATTAAATTCGCATGCATTAACCATAATTCACCGTGGAAAGCATCTGTCGTCGGTGTCGCCCGCATCTTATATTCCTCTTAGCCTGATCCTGACGTGAACCGCAGCAATGAAATGATGAATGGGCTCCATTCGGGGACAACCTCAAGATTTATGTGTCCCCCAAACGTACTTCTTTATTACTTGGCTTCGTATTTTTATAAATTTTTACTGTCACACGACCAGATCTCTCCATTTACGCTCCGGGCAAAGAAGAACAACAGAACGCTCGACCACACCGCAATTGCATTTTGCACGGTGTGCGGTTAGAGAAACTCATACTGCAGGCGCTGGAGGGAATCTGCAGCAAACCCAGTAGCATCGCTAGCTTCTCGGGAATTAGAATATGGTGTTTGGGGGCCGGGCGCCGGAGCAGGCAGTGTAACGCTATATTTAATCCGCGCGGTGTACATGGTGACAACAAAACCATGCTGAGGCAGACACAAGATGGCAAGCTCAAAAGGCCCTCAATGGCACTGTCGCAGCCAAGATTAATTTATGACTTTCTCCGACCGGGGTATTCTTTGTTGCGCCCAATTAGAACAGATGACATTACACCACACTCGGCTCCTTCGCAGACATTGCAAATGCACAACAAGGGCAGGCAGCACGGTGTCCTGAAAGTCACCCTGACTTGACTGGAATTTCGTCAGCATTTGCCCTTGACCTCGGTGACATATTTTCGACTTTGCTTTGGGGGGAGAGCAAGAGGGAGGGGAGATTGTAGTCTTGGCTTGGCTAAATGGGTCAAAAAAAGGCATCAAGTGCGAATTGGGGATGCACTTGCCTGCAGTCGCCGGATGTTCCAATTTTATGCTTCGGGGGATCTCTACCCACAGTTGCGGGACATTTCTGCCAAAATTGCTAAAGTGTACGTGTGAAGATTGGAAAAATAGAGCACTGGATGCAGAAATTTCTTGCCTGCAGAGTGCAATTTGTGGATTTCGGAGAGGTGGTAAAGTTTGCAGGGAGCAAACTAATTAATCCATCAGGGAAAACATCGGATGTTCCAGTTTTATTTAGCTCACTTCCCACGCAAATATTTGTGAAATATTGCACGATAACACACGAGCCCACATCTTCTTATGACACAGATGCGAGAGATTTTCACCAAATCATCAGTTTTCAACTTCAATCACGTGGAAAAATCCCAGAAGCTTGGGTTGCGTTTCCATCCACCAACTGACAATTTTCCTGACGTGGAAAATAAATCGATTTCAAGAAGGAAAAATTGGATTTGACACTACGATTGAGTTGGATGAGACATGCAGAACTGATGTGGGGCTCAGGGGAACGATTGACAGCATCTCATAATACATCGACGGCAAAAACCTCTTCGGATTGTGACAGGTTGATCGCTCCAAGAAAGAGTAAATCACCAGAGATATGAGTTTGCATTAGAAAAGTGGAAATTTTGCCTGCGTCCTGACAGCGAAAATAGATGCAATCGACTTACCCATTTTTCCGTTCGGACTGTACGGATCGTAGCTTCCGGTAGACATTGGAGAGGCGTATCCATTTGACATGTTGGTGTTGAAATTGTGGCTCTGGGAGCCAGGCGAGGGACTGAGAGGCGGTGCTGAGCTGGGTACACTACCCGGGCTTGGTGAAGACAGCCAATCTTCAGGCCTGCAGAAATAGATTTCAGTAAATCGCCCAGGGAATTTTCCTATCACCAATGGTTCTTACCCTTCAAGTCTTGAACGTTTCGTGGGCACAAACACCATGTGTCCGTTTGTGGTTGCACTCGTTGATGCGGCAGTTGTTGATGCAGTGGCGGCGGTTATTGTGATTACATCTTGCATGGGCTCTGATTTAATGGCAGTAAGAACCTTCACTTCTTCTACACTAGAATTACTACTTCCTGGCAGGTTGAGACCACTCCCGTTTATTTGGCCACTTTTACTACCTCCGGCATTTGTTCCGCCGCCACTGCCACCTCCTCCAGCTGGAATCCCACTTAAAATGTGTTGCGTTGATGTGTGCCCATGCTGTTGAATTATCAGATGGCTGGTAGCGGCTGCAACAGCTTGCGGAACACCCGCCTGTACCTGTTGCTGTTGTTGTTGATTTTGACTGACAACATTTAATCGGTACATGGTAGATGGCAGCACGTGTTTTATTCCAAGATGGTAGAAATATTTAGTTTTAGTGGCGGCTTAAAAGAGTAACTCTTCTGTTCCAGTTTGGTTTTGTCTTCTTTGTTTAGAACTTATCTCCAAAATTCAAAATGAAACGCCCAAAATTGACGTTTTGCGGTGATATTTATGAAATGTGTAGTCATATCTTCGGAAATTTTAAATTTATTCATCCCTTCAGTTTGTTAGTTTTCTATATATATACAAAATGATTGTGAGTGGCATGCAGGCAACTTTACAGCTTGCTTCCGGTAACAGATTATGAATTCAGTCTGGAAAGAAAAGAGCACTTATTTTAATATGCATTTAAAAAATAAAAAATTAAAAAAAAGAAACAATTAGATTAGATGTAAAATAAAGTATTGTTAATACCGCACGCAAATATTTTTGTTTCCTTAGAGAATTTTGAGTACTTTGGGTACTTTAGAGATTAAGAATGTCACATTTTTTCATCAAGAGTTATTAATAAGCATATTTTGAACCATTATATCTCGTTTCCCAGTGATGCCTTTAGATATAAACTTTTTCTGTGTAATGTACAATAGTTAATACTTTGCGCTCTTGAAGGCGTTTTTGCTTTGAACCCATTTTAGCCCATTCACTGCCACAATAAGTAGAAAAGCTTTCGTGAGAAAAATGTATACAAAAGTACATTTAATGAGAGAGAGCTTAAAAGCTTTACGAATGTACTCGTGTTCGGCAGCGAATGGGTTAACGATAAGCAGTATGCATAGAAGCCTAAAAATTCTTCAACACAATAAGTGCGAGTCTCCATGATGAATCGCTACATCCACAATTTTAAAACTCTAATAATGCGAATTTTGTCTCAAATTTTAGTTATCACCAGCTTTTCACTTTTTCTCAAAAAATGCCTTAATCCTCAACACGTTTTAGAAATATTTTCTTTCTTCTTTGCAAGACATGTGTTATATCAAATCTGACAGTTGTGTACATAAAAAATGAAGTTGGCTACATGCCATTCTTACAAAAAAAAATCTTATATCTGGTAATACCACAAAAAAATGCCATCACAATTAAGAATTTATAATCCCACACCCGTGCTTGAAGAAAGCTTTCCTTTTTAATTTTCTTTTCCGTTGATTGTTTCACAGCTTTTTGCATTGCACGAACAGCATATGCCCTGAAGCTGTATATTCTGAGGAGTCGTGCACAATTTCAATTCATGCAAGAGTTTTTCCATTCGATTTTCACTATCAGAGGAAGGAGGAGATCTTTTGTCGGTTCAGTTGCATTGTACATTGCACTTGCACTTGAGCTAAATAACTTTTCTGGTGTAAAGTGTTTTGCGACAAGAAAGAGTGTGAAGGAAATGGAAAGAAATTTTGGTGGCTTGGATTCTCTAGGATTCTGGTCAGAGTCTGGTATGGTTACATTTCAAGTTTTAGAAAAGCCCTGGGGATCGAACATGATGTTCTTCTGTCGAACACAAGAATAAATTGTATTAAATTTCGTGATAAGATATTGAAAATATGACTCAGAGGTAGAACGTTTCATTAAAATTAAAAATGCCAAGAATCTCAGAACTTCGCTCCCTTCAGACTGGAACCAGTAGAAAGGGTTAGATAGTTGTTAATTGACCATAGGCTGCGACGTTGTTTTCCGGTGCGTTCAAACTTTTAGTCGGTAAATGGTAGCTCGGTAACCCAGGGCCAGCGACTCATGGAGCGGAGAGCAGGGGCGGTAGAGCCCAAAGTCGGGAATACTCTCAAAATCCACTTTATTCTACTTACTGGCTAAGAATTCACTCTGTCTTACACCCTAACAAAATTATCCTAATACTGGTAAAAGATTCCATATAACGTCGGCCTAATCCTAAAACCTCGTAAGTGCCAGAACTAAAATTGTACAGGGGAGCGGGAAAACTGTACAATTTATATATTTACGAGCTTTTTAAACTACATTTTTAGGGGATTTCCCGTTTTTCCAAAATTTCTAAATTTAATTAAATTAATAATAGATTAAATTTCATTGATACCTTGCGGCTAGTGTTACCGTTTGCGATCAAAAACACGCAATCGTAAAAAGTGGAGTTACGAGGGTTTAGGATTAGGCCGACGATAAGCTAAGTAGCTAAACCCTAGGACTGTTTCTGCTTTCGCGTACTGAGTCCGAGAAAATATACTGTCCTTAAACAGGTTAAGGTTAATCCTAATGAACTAGGCCTTTAGATATTTTCGCTCAACATGCGTACTTGGCTCGAGCAGATATACTGCCCTTAACGTTGCCCTTAATCCTAGAGAGCTAAGCCCTTAGACCTTAGTTCCGCTCAAAACGCTTATTTGGCCCCAGCAGCTTGACTGCCCTGAAACTATTAAAGATGTGATGGAAAAGTGTTTGAATAGCTGGCCAGACGACGGGTGGGATAGAAGAGGTCTAGACTGGAGGATTTGCCTGGCTAGAGTGTAGCTGATAAGTCCTCGGTTCTAATTTTTCTTGTGAATTACATCTGCTGCGAATTACTATTACTGTTCAAATTAAATGTGTTTGATTTTTTTTTATATCCATTGGGTGTCTTATAGAAATTGTAGTCCTGAATTCACTCAAACATTGTCAGAAAGTTAATATATCAAAATCTACACAAAAAATAATAAAAAGTAAAATACATTTTGTAAATTTAATTTTCAATTCATTCCCCCCTCAAAGAAAGAAACAAAGAAAATCTATGTTTTTGTAAAAATTGTTCACGAATAACAAATAGTAACAAATTTCTAGCTCATATTTAAAGTAATTTCATTAATAGTAAAGGACCCAAAGTGGATTCCTGAAGAATACTGAAAGATGCTCTAATTATGAAAATATTTTTATAGGAGTCTGTACTCACTGAGCAGTCTAAAGTTGCGTCTGTATAGACAAAAGTAAAATGAATTTCCAATTTAAGAACACATTAACAAGGCATAATTTGTTTTGCGTCAGTTTTATTAATTTAAAACATATGTGGAGGGGCAGAACTGATGTTTATTCATTCAAAACTGCATTTTGAGTGTCGCAGTTGCTTTGGCTCTAAAATCAAATGTAATTGCTGAAATTTACAATGAATGTAACTAGGGTATAAAACTGCTCAGTGAATACCACTTAATATTAATTAATGAGGGGTATGTGCAACGTGAAAAATAAACGAAAACAAAGAGTGTTCGGGAATTTTCAATTTCTGAGCTAGCAAACAAAGTACAGAGTCATTCTGAACTGAGATACGATTTTATTGATTAAAGTTGCCTACAGATATCATGTCACGTCTCATGTACCAAATTAAAGTGTGAAGTTTGCTGCAAAAAAGCTAAAAGGTATTTTTGTTGCTGAGCTCTACTCTACTGGGGCAGTGAATGGTGATAAATTAAACAGAGGATTAGAATCCAAAACGTGTTAGTCTTTCTCATGAAACTTCCACGCAAGGAAACAATTTATAACAATTAATTGCAGACTTTAATTGAGTCTGACATACGCGAAAAAATAAATCATTAGGGCACAAAAATAAAACGGGCATTACTTTCACTGCTGGAAGAGTCAAGAGAACTGCAACTGAATAAATGTGTTCGATTTTTTTAACTTTATATTTTATTTATTTATTTCTTATTTGCTAGATAATTTATCTAACATGGTATAAAATAAAAAATAGCAATGTGACGATTACCAAGCCCGAATGAGGTTAATCGAAGTGGACATTGCACCTAATGCTTATATTTTTTCTCAAAATGAGTTAATTACACCGTGGGATAGCTGAATGTCCAAATTTTATAGCAACAAAATGAAATAAGTGGAATTTTCAACTTTGTCGCCATGTTTGGCGGAGAAAAAGGGCAACTTCCCCAACAGAAGTATTAGAACTTGCCTCCAGATTTTTAAGGGCTATAAAAATTTTTAATGACATTTTCATCTAAACTTTAATTTTTGCCCTTGTACCCTTCTGTTTCTTATTCTTTCAATTGTTCATCTATCTACAAAGAAAATTGGGAATTGTCACTTAACCTGACAAATGTCGCAAGTTATATCCACAACTTTTAGTATGAATTTACAGAATCTCTCTCTGCCTTGAATCCTAGAGTAAAGAAATAGATCTTTTATTTTCCAGCTCTTATATTAGTGTATTTTATATTTGAGATTACTAAACACACCTGTCAAGTACTTAAGTATATTATGACTTGAATACCGGTACAAGTATACCAGTACCTGAATTTTAAAAATTTCAAACACCAATACAAGTGCCGGGACTGATATTTGAAACTTACAAAGTTGCTGATACTCTCATAAGTACTTCAAGTCCACCTCAATAACCATAAGTCCAGCTCAAGTACCACAAGTTAATATAATATTAATGCAACCAAAGTATCTAAGAATTAATCGATATCCACTGTTATGCCGGACAAATGTAAGGAGTGATATACTAAAATATATTCCAAATGTAGAAAAGTTCTGAGGAGGCACTGGCCGTTATAAGCCAAGGCCAAACTGCACGTGCCACACAAAGAAAAAAAAACAATCTCACAATTCACGAAAATGAGGAACTTTCTCAGGAAATGAGGACATTTCCCAGAAAATGAGGGAAAGACATTTTCAACGTCTAGTCAGATTAACAAAGGATAATACATTGTAACGATAAATAATAATGAATTCAACTTTATGACGAAACATCGAGTTTCCTTAGTTCCTCACCCGAGAATCGGACGTCCTGATAAGTATACAACCATTTCCATAGCGACCCAGAAATTCCACGACATCTGTTTTAATTTATTTGACACCCACTGTTTCGGTTAATTGCATAAAATCCTTGAATCCTACTCAAACCAGACTTATCTCTATTGCAATTCGATCCTCCCGTCCGCAATCGATATCGCGCTAAGCTCTAACACTGCACGACACTGACATACTTCACAACAATTTCCACGGATTAAAATACCCCCAATGCCTATTCAAGGGTTAAAAATATGTCAAAAGTTAAAGGAAGCGCCAGCCAGCACACTCCAAAATAACCTCCAGAGTGTAATGGAATTATCCTTGACCAAACTGTGAAAGTGAAAGTCCACCATCGTCGAATGGTTGCCATTAAGTTTTATACACTTAACACCGGATAATGGTCACCAGCATTGCGCAATACAATCTAGTAAAGCTACGGACCGCCTAGCGCCTCCATATGAAAAGTTCGGGTCCCCCATGTGCGCGAAGTGAAAGGGTAATGACAGCGAGCATTGATGGAACACGTTAACCTGCTTTCTCCATTTCCAGTGAGTGTGTAAACATCACCCGGTGTGTGACTCCTCGCAAATTGCTCCAGAAAAGTCCTCTTTGTAAAAATTGGTCGATCCGATTCCAACGGAGTGAAATAGTTTCGCAGTAGTTGACATGAATTCCATTTTGGAGGTTGCGGTCAACCCTCTTTATCAACCCTTGCCACCACTCAATTCACCACGAGCGGCATGTATTGAACTCCTTACATAATCCTAGAGCACACTTGAAGCAATATGGCAACCTCCCTTAATACGGCTAAAAAGTGGAAACATGCCCACCTCGTCCATCGCCCTCGTTTAAAGTACTCTCAGATTTTTTTACACGCCTCCCACCCCCACCACTATGTGTGAAGGATACACTTGGCTAGGAGGTGGGGTTAAATTATGCATGGGGCCGAGGCCATTGCACATGCACTGTCTTCTTGTGCACTTCCAAAACGGCCTCCTCGTACAGATAGCGCTTTAATGAGGCGAAGGTTGGTTGTGTTAGTTCAATGCTTCCGAAAAGCCTTTCCATGCACGTTTACCCGGTTCGGTTGGGGCTGACGATAGTGTGCAACGTGCATGCACTCTAGTACAATAAACTGCTGCATTGACCTACTTCTAAGGGTCACCCTGTTCCAAGGAGCAAAATAAAAATTCCGACGAAAAGAATGCTAGCGAAACTTAGAGTTGATAGCGATGGGGGGCTGTTAGAGCAATAATGGAAAGCAGTTTTTACAACCCTTCAAGGGATGCTTACCCAACGAAAAATAACTTTTACGTTTCCTTATGGTCGTCTGTGGTAGGAAACCGACTTCCTGCCGGAAAACCAAACAAAACAGAAATTTTCATGTGACTCTCCCGGGGGGTATTTTAAGGGAATTCACTGAATGTCGGGTACCGCTTTCGACTGTATTTTAACTAGAAATTCGCCTATTGTTTTCATTACGTGGAATGGTGGTAATGGCGACATTTTGGTGGGAGTTTTAGAGTTTTTGTGTTGTAACTCCTAATTTTGAAAACACCTTTTTTTTGCAATAGCAATAAGTAGCGCATGCTTGGCGCCATAAAGATATTCGATATAACGACTTTGAGTAACGAAGAGGGCACAGCGTTGCCAGATAAATGGTATTTAATTATGTGGCATTATTTTAGAGATTTCGGGAAAGTCAAATTTTATGAAAATTTTTGGTGTCTATGAAATATCTGATGTTAAATTTCTAGTGAATTTCGGGAGGGAGGGATCGTCGTGTTATTCTTGTTTGAAATATTCGAATAAAGAAATTCGCTTGATGTGCTTGCTTAAATTAAACGGCAATGTGTAATAAATGCTGTCAATTTTGATTCTGTTCATACTCTCCTCTCTACGCTTAAACCTGAGTGGACTCAAATTCAAACGGACTCAAATTTTAAGCGGCCTCAAACAGTGGCAGTATTCTAAATCCGCTTATAAATTGAGTCGATCAAAAAAAGAGTCGAAGATCTTGTGCGCTATACAGAGAGGGAGAACACGGGACTGATCATTGAGTGCGATGAAAACTCACAAAATACAATATGGGGTAACATGGATGACAATCCCAGGGAAGAGGCTTTACTTGAATTTTTGATTGAAAGAAACCTGAAGAAGAACGGGCGAGAATTAGACTAGTTTCAGAATATGCATTTAAAAAATGGGTCTTTAGAAAACAGCAAAAGAGAAAGTCCTACGCTAGTGGAACGCTATGAAAGATAGTAAGAAAAGTACATAACTCTTCTGCAACATGCATTTGTTGATCGATAAAATTGATTATTTTGGTCCTTCAAACCGGATATGAATTATGAATTCATGAAAATACATTGATCATATATATAATTAATTATTGATATGTTGTGCATAGGAGCGCCTTGGTACTGTAAACTGTTATTAAATATGTAATATTTTAATTAAGTGTAAGAAAAATAAATTAATACATATGGTAAGTTATATCCGGTTCGAAGGACCAAATCAAGTTAAAATAAATCTTTCAACTGTTATATATGCCTCTACTCTAGAAAAGAACAGGAGTGGTAGATCGTAGGGCGCAGGAAAAATACATTTCAAATACGAAAAAGACGAACAACAAAGTAACTGACATTTTTAACGTTCAATAATAATACCGAAATGAGTTCTGGTAATATCAAGTAGATAGATTTCGAATGTACAAAAGGTCACGTACAACGCCAAACGCAAAAAGCCGAAATAAACCCAACACTTTTCAATCTTGAACCTATTTTGAAAGGCAATACTTTCTCTCATAAAAGAACCAAGCCATGTATAATGGAGCCTCGATAAAAAAAGAAAAATAAATAAACATGTTTACATATCCATGGAGGTATAATGACACATGTCGCAGTTGCAATAACCAAAGCCCATAAAATACGTACTCAGCAAAGCGATAAAACCATCAGCGTGAGCCCATCTCCTGGTGAGGCGTGCACCACCCACAATGACCTGACCTATTCAAGTCCCTTTTGGGTGCACAAGGACCTTATGTAAAAATATGCCTGCGTGCCATTGTGTGCGAATCGTCCATTGGAAAACTTTTATACCTACAAACTGTTCCCTTCTCCACACCTCTTCTGCGGTGACATTCCCCCAAGGAAAGCTTTTTCACTTCAATGTATTTATGTTCATCCCTGTTTTCACCTTTTTTACTCAAACAAATTCTAGGCCGGGGTCACAGGCCCAGTGGATGATGGTTCCTTGTGACGGACTCGATTCGATTTTAGCTGATTCAATATAACAGGAAATTTGTAGTTGAAGAGGCACGAACACAGTGCCACTAAAGTAGATGTGTATACTGTCAATGCCTGCATTTATATACTATAGAAGGGTGGTGACCGATAGTCACAAAAATTAGAAGCGCTTTCCCCTTACTTACCCCTAGAAATTTTAGGTCAAGTTGACTGTGGAAAATATGGCAAAGGATTTCCTTTTTTGGTGAAGTTTTCTTCACTTTGGTCAATAGTTTTCACTTTGCACGGAATATATCGTATTTTCACTTGCACGTGTGGTTGGTCACACAAAACGAAAAGCGAAAAACTCGTCGCACCTTCACTTCGTTCACACTTCAAACTCGTCACTTGAAATCTTGAAAACAATACAAGCAGCACTGTTACAATTTCTTCAACAAATCTCCTCCGTTTGAGTCAATCTCGTGTGGGGAACTCGCGCTAATATCGCAACAAAATCGTCATCGACCGCGTCATCAACGCGATAATTTTTAGGCATTCGCGGCCCGACCCTGACAATTTCAGAAGAGACCGCACTCGATAGACAGATTGGCAGGGAATTGGTTTGTCTACTCGAGCTACTGGAACAGATAGCACTGGCTGGCGGTTGTTCGACGGACCAGTAGGATCTCGCTGCGAAAGACGAGGAGCGGCTACAAACGACCCTCGAACTAATGGAGCATTCGGCGCTGTTTTGCTGCGGCTGTTGTTACTCCGTTTTTCTGCAGTCGGTCGAATTCACATCCACGACAATACTGAAAGCTTCGTCCGAGTGCATGCTTCCAAGTGACGAAAGCTTTTCAGGGGGGCCTAAAGCACGCAGTGTCTGGGGAGCCGAGGGTAGGGCACACCGATGAGAATGTTGGAGCTTCCGAGGCCGTCGCCGAATGCACCCAACCACTAGCGCTCAGCAGAAGTAGGCACAGACAGAGCCACAGCTCGAGCTCATCATAGCTGCCTTGTGGCTGTGGTAATGGCAGTGGCAAGCAGCATTGGGCCGTTTTGCATGCTCGTCTACAGTGCCCAATTTCACATCGTTAGCGCCCCCCGGGGGCACAGGGGAGGATATGGGACAAAGCTCCGCATTGGATCTCGCATCTCGCGATGATATATTAATCCGAAGAACGAAACGAGCAACATGAAGGTGGAGGGCGACAGCGAACACAACCACAGGTTTCGCTTGCTGCTTCGTTGCCGCTCTGTTTACGGAGCCCCCGGTGCATATATGCAAATGGCACAGGCGAAGACGGCAGCAGAGCTGGTATGGTGTGGAGGTGCATATGGTGATTGTGTAGTAAAAAACGTTAGTTAGCTCTAGTGACTAGGAAACGAGAGTGGGGCAATGTTGCCAAACAAATGAAATTTTCACTTTATAGGGTTCAAATCGGAGTTGAAGGTCGCACGACGCTGCATGTCATTCAACTTTGGAACGAAAGCATTTTCCGGGAAATTTGTTATTACGATGACGGCGGCATTCGCCGCACAAATCAAGAATTCTTAATTTACGTAATTTTTATTAGCAGATTTTCCAAGGTCAGAACAGTAATAGAGCATTTGATGGCCTGTCTGTTAGTCGAAGCTTTACTAAGAGTGGACAAAAAGCTTCCCGAACAGAAGGTCGAAACTTGACCGTAAACTATTTTTAGACCAAAACGATAAACAAGAGATCATTTGTAAGGTCAGATTCTGCCAGATTTGGATCAATGAATTTGGATAGGTGGATGGAATGGTGTTTGGGTCTAGGTTTATGATTCATAGAAGGTGATCTGGACAGCTGTTTCCACTTGGTAGTCTTTCTAAAGAATTTCAAAGACAAAGTGGAGGGACAAATTATCTTAATTGTATGATAAATTAGTGCTTGGTCCTTCGAGCGAGATTACATAATCATTGATTGAATTCACAAGAGGGATTTTTCTTGGTGTATATGTCGGCATTATTGTGATTATTTTTTTATATGCTATGCAACTTCCAATTGAGTTTCCTTTTCAACAAAATAAAGTTGAGTTGGAAGTGAGGAGGCCAAATCGGTGTACCTCGAAGGGAAGCAAAAAAGAAATAAAAGAAGGGATGTTCCGTCAGACAAAAATAAGGAACAAACATGTTCCTAAGCGTGACATGATAATATCACCGCCAAAGAGTGGAGACTGCATCAGGAGCATCCCAACAAACCTGCATCATATAGAAAGGGCTTTGGCTGTACTTAGCAGT
This sequence comes from Dasypogon diadema, assembly GCA_006980735.1. Taxonomy (NCBI): domain Eukaryota; kingdom Metazoa; phylum Arthropoda; class Insecta; order Diptera; family Asilidae; genus Dasypogon; species Dasypogon diadema. The sequence continues at coordinate 10,665 of QYTT01089669.1, read as the reverse complement.
AGGTTGAATAAGGAGATTAAGGAGAACTAAGATACCATACCTCCAGCTTTATTATAGCAAGGGAGAGAGGTGCTTACACCAATCGACACAATTTTTTGAAGCTAGTTATACTCTAGAATATATATCCAAAGTGTGGAGAGTGGTCCACCACGTTATTTTGGGTTTTTCTTATAAGTCAGAAGTTGAATCAACCCTCCAGTGCGAAACTTCAGAAACCATAGCTCCCACGGTCACAAACTAAATTCCCAAGTAAGTTACTATATATTACGTGGTCCTCCGATCTAGATTATTATACGAAATACATATTGTTTAACCCTTTAATTAAAATTAGTAAAGAAAAAAACTGAATGCATTTTGAAATGGTCCTTCCTACCGAACACATGCAAGTTTTGGTTTATATGAAACTTATGAATCACGACGGAATCACTAAGTATCACCATTTTGGAATAAGTAACTGATGGTCCTTCGAAAGAGATTCTTTATGAATAATAGAATCGAAAATATTAAAAAGTATAAATAAGATGAATGTTATTGACAACGAAATGCTTGATCCATATCTTTTAATGTTCCTGTTTTTTGGAAAAGAAGTGACGAGCTAACCTGTAGCTATAACGTCTTGAGGTATAAATCTGATTTTATCTATAAAATTCATTAAAAGCCGAAGGATTAATAAAATTTTTATAGCGTTCTAAATTATCTGACTTTTTTGTCGTGAATACATTGCAAAAGCAGATGCTGGCAAAATTATTTCGTCTGATTAAAGCTGAAATGCTAATGTATCTAAAGAGCAGAAATAAATTAACAATAATAACCTAATTAGAATAAAATTAATGATCTCATCCATTTAAATCGGACGGCAGTCGATGAAAGGAAACCACTGCAGCTGGCTTAAACACCACACGATCCTCACACCACAGAGGCATCCTTCCCAGTTCAGCTTGAATCCTTTAATTGCCTGATTAAAAATTTTGCACGCTTCTTAGCGTGAGTACCTGACTACGTAAGCCGACATTTAATTTCTACACAAGTATCCATCCCCAGCTGGGCCAATAAGTCGAAATTGCTCGCACGTACCCCATATGAACACTCCTCTCGTTCTAAGTATCCACCAAGTATCTACTCATTATCAATGAGCGCCCCACAATTATGCCACTCTAATTCCTGACAATTTCCTTCAATTGCAAGTAAATTACTTAACACCTGGCAAAAGAAATCGCGCCAAACATAAAAACAGTGGCATGGAATCCAAAGCAAAACAAGCGCTCAAATTTCGTCCGGCCTCACCTTCAAGCACACTCGTGAATCACAGAAATTACACAAATTTCCCTTCAGCACCGATCACTTAACACGCCATCACGTGTTTGTTGTAGGAATTAATAACAATTGCCCGATCAGACGGCGATCGAGACGAAATATGATGGCCAGTCTGAATTGCAGCTTATTTTTAGATAGAAGAAAAAACGAAAACAATTTCGCAAGAGCAACTTCAAAACGGACGAACCCGATGGGCTGTGTCCGTGGTGTAATGCAATGCGAGCCATGAGCCGGTTCAAAGCGAACGTATAAACAAACTCGAGCACGATAGTTGACTATTGAAAGTCTGGTGCGCGGGCTGGGGAGAGGGAAACAGAGAGGGAATTTTATAATCAACAAGATTAGTCTGACTATGAACAGATGGAAGACGTTCAAGAGCAATGCACTTGGGCATTTAGGAATCGATCCCGCACTCGCCACACCATTATAGCACGATGTCAGCGATCGTAGATAAAGGCCTTTTGCAACACCTCCCACGTTCCACAAAGCTGTGCAGATGTGCACATTAAGCTGAATTTATGTGGAATGCAACGTGACAAGAAGCAATTGAGCTTGTTTATGAGTTTGGCCGTTCACTTGCCAGTGACATAGATTTGAGCCTGGTCTCATCCGCCCAGAACTCCTACTGATCCATATTCCGGATGCTGCGCTTCATTCATGTGATCATATCTCACACCTCCTGTGGAATGCATTCGAACTATCTAACTAATTTTACGCATATTTTCGCTATGTTGACTTACAAGTAATTTCCGAGAAAAATTCCCGGTGTATAGTGTTGAAATGTTGCTGCATTATAGCCCTCTCGGGTATTATGCGTGGGCCTGGATCGATGCATAGCTTGAATACGTTAAGCCCCCATGGGGTTCCATTCGGTTTGGCTGGCAAATAGTTCTGGCGCAGAAAATACGGAAATTGGTAAAAGTTTATAAATAATTCGTAACTTCGGATATTTGATTTCCGTAATCGACATGGATGTAATGCAGAGATTATCTTTAGCCGTTATTGTGCTGAAACCTTGATCTATGTGATCGATGCAGCTGTTTCCCTGCATGAATCGAGTGTTGCTGAAAGCACAGATAGAAAGGTTGCATTTTGAGTATTGATGGATGAACGCTGCCGTTCCGACCAACTCAAAACTCTGTTTTGACCGTGAATTGCAAATCCACATTGATACTAACATTAATCGCAACATTTTAAGTAGGTTCAGTAAATTGGTCCTTCGAGCGGGATCAGCACCCGTAGCTATCAGCAAACACCTAAACTATCAAATTCCATAGTTGCGAATCCATTCGAGTAAAAGTCGCAAAAAAGCTCCTGCTAGCATATCGCGTTCCTAGTGTTACCGCAAACTACAAAATTTAGCACACAAACATAAGACAAGTTTGTAACTAATTCCGATAGCTCCCCGCAACCAACCCACCAAGCCTCCCTTACAACGTACATAGTGGGCCTTAATCTGTTTTGAAAACAATTAGAACCACGTTGCAGTCAGTCAGATTGTAAAATAATATTTGGAAAGTCACACTTTTAGCTCCACCTAGTGACAAAGTGTTTCAGAGCAGCTAATATTGAAAATCGATCACTTTAATCTCAAGTTCGTCTTTCTTTCTCATTTATCTTGCGAGAAACCCCATTAATCATGAAATGCTTGTGATTCCTTCCTAATTATGAGTTTAACACAAAAATCGGTTACACCATTTTATCATCAGAAGATCCCAACAGAATCCCACGCAACCATAAAATGAGTGGTGTTTAATCTCTGCCTCCAAAAGTGCTCTCAATGTTTGCAAACAATCATAAATCAATAAAGGCCGTACGCCAATCAGGTTCCCTAACATAATGAAGGACCACAACATCCTTTCCAACAGGCTTCTCCACACTCTTAAGTAGTTCTCCAAAACCACAAGAGCAGCATACACCATCATCTGGAATTTTTGCACAAATTTTATTCTCATTTGATGAACCAGGATGGTTCTTAAAAGGTTTTCACAGAATTCCCTCGAGTGATAGTACTACTAATAGTGCACAGCATGGAAGTCGTATCCTTCCTTCCCCGAAATTGTACTCTTTCCTTGTCCAAAGCTTTGAAAGGCACATGACGTGGGCGCATCATCTAGAAAAACAATCCCAGGCCCTGCCAGGAATGAGATTTTACCTTGTTGCCAAATAAATTTCCCAAGGATGACGTTCCGGGATAAATTTGTGCTCCGTGTGAATGTGTGTCGTCGTGTGTGCGTCTGTTGTGTACATGTCTCTGACTATATACAAAACAGAAACAGCCATTTTCCCACAAGTTCTCCCGGCCAAGAAGGACAAATATATATATATATATATATATTTATATAAATGAGGAAAAAGCGCACGCACCAACACCAAAGCAATACACGAAAAACTGCTCCACCAGACGCAATAGGATCGATAGGACCAGACGAAACTGGGATGAGGTTTCCAGACGTTACGTTTATTTTAGGCTCTGAGTTCCCTGTATTAGAATAGTCTGGTTCGGGATTCAGATGCGTATTTTATCCTTCCCTGGCCGATGGTTCCATTTTGTCGCAAACTTGAGCTTTTGGTGTGTATACGAATAGATTGGTACAGGAATATGGATCGGTTTAGGTTGCGTGTTGTACGTCGTGGTAGTGGTGGAAATTTGGTTCACTTCTTCCTCATTTCTGACTGAATTTTGATGAGTTTTCGTATGTAGGCCTAGAATTCTTTCAAGGGCATAGAAACGATTTTTTCCACTGTATATAGGAAGATTCAATCAATAGCGCACCTGTAGGCACGGACAGAACGACACCAAACATCCTTTCTTCAGGGTGAATGCCTTGTTCAAATTTATTGAGATGATTTCGCTATTGGTGGGGGAAGGAGACTTATTTTGTGTTGGGAATTAGTCTAATCGGGTGCTTTTTGAAGAGCATTTTATTTTCATTCATAAAATTTATTTAGTTGGGACTACTGGGAGATTGTCCTAGCTGAATGCATTTCGATCTCAATATTGCTCTCTTCTTCCTCTCTGCTTCGCTTCTTCCTCTTAAATGTTTTGAGAAAGATTTTTAATATTTTCCTTCACCTCCTTCCTCCCAGCATTATCTTTTATTTTTTCTATTCCCTGCTTAGATTTTCTATCAGTTAATAAAAAAATTCCAATGACATTTAAAGAAAATTACTTTATTCAAAAGAGACAATCAGAAGCAATGGGAATGGGGAGAAGATCTAAAAAAATACTCTATCGACCGGAAACTGCTCGCTTAAATGCATAAAATACGAACAGCAGTTCCGTTCAGTTTTCTGAATGCAATTTTACATAATTTTCGATGCGACGATGGATTCGCTCTTTCCTGTGCCTATTTGTCGTCAATGACGAAGACACTGGGCTGACTATGACTATTTGTGAGGATGATCATTGTCAGACGATTAAGCACGCCTTGTTCATTTGCATTTCGGAATAAAAGAAAAATAGAAAACAAGTACAAAGTGGAAATGGAAATATTACGTAAACAGAATTCTGGTCTATTGTTGCCTTAATGGCTGTCGGTAGTTACAAAGAATTGTGGATGACTGTGGATGACAGAAGTGGATCGTATAAGATACTTTAAATTTTAATAAGAATAGGAAAAAAAACTAAAATTTAGTAAGGGAGGCACCGTTTATGATACCTTTCAGGTACAAATTAAAATCTATAATTGTACCAAATATGGTAAAGAAAATTTACCTTTCACTGAAAACAGAGCACAATATAAGAAAACTTCATAAATTTCAGTTAGGGATGTAAAGTCAAAAAGAAAAAAGAAAGCTTAAACTAAGAATGAAATAAGTTCCTTTAAACAAAGAGTAAAAATCCCGGACCCCATTTATGTAAAGAAAGTCAGCAATGTAAACAATCCCGAAAACTTCAGACCTTTTTATATTTATCAAAAAATGGAACTTACGTATAATTTGGGGCGTGACCATCTGAAAAGAAAACATAAATATTTTTTCAGTAAAACTTTGCTCAAGAAACAAGAGAGTATATATAAGTTATTAATATTTAGGATTAAAGGGAAAATTTTGTTGGAAAGACCTGATAAGACTTTCTACCAGCTTTATAACGACTTTTCAATTTCTTCCTCGCAAAAATCCTTCTCCGTATCACTAAAAGATGAGGAAGAATTTCTACTTAAAAACCATCAATTTCTGTTGAGTCCTTAAATCTGCGTGTGACCTAACGTTGCCGTGGTGGAATCTGATTTTGGTGAATCAGGAGTGATTATTTTGAATTTATTTAGGTAGTGTGTCCAGCTGCACAAAATACGTATACTTCTTAGCGCTGATAAAATTTTATAATACGTTAGGCGGGAACAGTATTGTTGTTCTGTGGATCTTAATCCCTGTTCTCTATTATAATCTGCTGCAGTTAGTTCCCTGGAATATACAGACCACGATTGTTGCTGTGTTGTACATCACAGGGTTGTCCCCTGAACTTTGGCAATATCATAAAAAAGTTAGCATTCCGCGACACATTCAGTATTGTACTGACCAAGATCAGCAACCGAAATTTCTCAGTACAGGAAAGCAATATAAAGGTTACGGTAATCCATTACGAAGTAATGCAAAGAGTATTGTGTATATTTCTGAAACTCAGCCCGAAAATGGAAATCATCACGGAAAGCTATTTAATAAGAACAAAGTTTTGAAGCACAAACAAACTTTTCTACCTGTTTTAATGGTAAGTGGTAATGTATTATTTGTAACAAAGATTTTCAAAAGAACTTAACACTCGATTCCGTAGTTGCATAAGACTTATTCATTGACTCAGATGATACAATTACTTCTCACGACGGAGTTTGTCGGCTCCTATAAAAAATATTCTGGTCATTAGCTCATCGAAAATGGTATATGATACTTTACGGTATTCAGACAAAATACGGTAGCAGATTGGCATCACTTTCTTATTTGCTACACCTTCGGGATAAGGAAAGGATTCGTTGTTTTCGAAAAGCTCAAATTACATACTCTGTCACATTTCTCAAGAGCATGAATTTGTTTTCAGTGCGAAATTTGCCAAAGTCCTGACCCCTCACCATGATAACTAACTCACTGACAAGGTGGAGCCTAACCTACTTCCTATGGCCATAACTCTCTTCAACGCTTTGTTCTGATCTTTACCATAATCATACACCAGGCGTCCGAACTATATTATTATGAGCTAATGGAAAATCTTTCCAGCAAATCTAATTTGACACAACACGCGACTAAATACAGGTTTCTTCTGTTGTCTTAAGGAGACATATAACAGGTGAAGTGTTAAGTATACCTTAATTCCAACGTCTTCTTCTGCGTTATAT
>QYTT01089668.1:15677-38437 GCA_006980735.1 Dasypogon diadema | reverse complement strand
TCACTGCCACTGCCTGTGCATTCTGTTTCTAGCTCTATTCTTACATATTCACAGCTGGCTTCCAACTCTGGAGTCCGCCCTACTGTCCGCAATCTATGGACATGCTCTTTAGATTTAATTTCACCCTGAAGTGACCCCTATAGATCGCTTTGGTCCATTAGCGAATCACGTGCTCGAACGTAAAACTTTACGCCCTCTCAATTTTCAATGTGAAAAATGGGGTACGACATTAAAAAATGAAGTTGACATTTAAGTGACCTTTAAATTTGACCCTGAGTCGAGTTCTTTTTTTTTGCCCTCCAACTTTTTTCAAAAAACAAAATGTTTCCCTAAATTTTAACTTTTCTAGATATTCCATCGTCCCTTTACTTTTAGTGTACTCTGTATCTGGAATCTATGAAATTTTTAAAATGATATCCGCCATATTGCATCATAATGAACTTGTATAAAATAGAATCTCGAGTTCGGAATTGTCAATCCTAAAACTCATAAGCCCCTCATTTTACGAACATTCCATTGAAAATATTGAACAATTTTCTCCTTAATATTGGATCCGCCATGCCAAATTTTTAAAATCTGTCTTCAAAACCGTACTCAAGAGCCTCAAGAATAAATCGCCGCTGTAAATCAGAACTGTTGTAAATCCATTAAATTAAATTTTACAGGAGAGCAATTTGAATGCTTATAATTGCTGCATTTGTGCATTTGTGTTAACCACTTGTCGAATTTTAATAATTTCTTTGAATTTTAACATGAAATTCCTTTTGTTATTTTTAAATTATTATGGCTTTAAAAAAACAGCCCTCGTGTAAAATTTGCTTTAATGGACTTACAATTTACAATAGTTCTGGTTTGAAACGACAATGTACAGGGTGATTCATATCAAGTAAAGCTGTCTTCTGCCGCCGCGGGTGGGGAATGTACACAAAAAAGATCCTCTTCAGGACTGCCAAATTACTCATATTTATATATATATATATATAAAAAGCAAAATATTTCTAATACTGCTACACAATTATATGTGTTTTTGAAATGGTTTCAATTGAATTTGAAAGGGTTGTTTTTGTATTTGAAGAAAGTTGTAATTGTCATTGAAAGGGTTGTTAATAAATAAAAATAGTTGCTACCAGAAATTGAAATAGTTGTTATTGAATTTGAAAAAGTTGTTGCATTTTTGAAAAAGTTGCAAGTGATTTTGATCTGGTTGTGAATGGTTTTGAAATGTTTGCATTCGGTATTGATTTGGTTACTTTTGATGTATAAATGCTATATAAAGGAAACATAGATGATTCCGCCATACGTCATAGGGCCAACGATATAAGTAGCAAGTTACCTAAATAAATTAACTTTCATCCTCTTACAGATAAAAATCTACAATGATCTTCTAGACCCATCTTCATCCCTCTGTCATACCCATCAAGATGGCGTCGTAAAGAAATTGTATCCGGATTGATACCTACAAGTACATACCTAATAGATCTTGTTTTTTTACCCACCCGGCGGTCGAACGAGATGAGGCGCACGTATATAGATTTTCTTCCCTGTTGGCGTCGATTTTTCAGGGTACCAGTGATTGAGGCAATTCTACTGACAAGAATTGTACTTATGAAGCCACTGGGATGTTGCACAGAAAAAATTTCATGCCAAAAATTGTGGCTCACTTGCAACATTTATAAGGTTAAAATTTCCCAATCTCCCCTTCCCTAATTTCCTTCCGCCTAAACTGTGCTGTGAGCATCATAGGGTTGTCCCCTGATCTTAAGCAACACCTTAAAAAAAGATTTATTTAGTTATTTTCCTCGAAAACTTCCCCTATTATTTTTTTCTATTTTTAACTTCCCATTTGGAAGTTGTTATAATGGGTCCGATTTTTCGAATTGAAAATTTCGACATATCTCCACGTTTCAAGATCCCTAGAGTGCGAATCCATCATTTTTAGAGAGATTTCTTTTTGTGCGTGTGTACGTGCATTTGTTCGTACGATCGTGAACTTTCTTTCGTCTCGCATATCTCGATAATAAATAATGTTATCGACTTCGGACCAATTTCATCCGACGATCAATTGTATAATGAAGACCTGGTAAGGTTTGCAAAAAATTTGAATCGGCGGTTTTTATTTTATAATAATTAAACTTTCAAAAGCAGGACAAAATGACCAAATGGGAAGCTTGCAGTGTGGCTAGACCAGTCGCACCCAGTTTATTTACATAAGTGGATTACCTATTATGTTACCTACAAATCCCGCATACAAAGTTAGTATCTATAGCTGTTACCCGTTTCCCAATAGACCGGTTTATAAAAGTAACTAGTTTGCTTTTTAAAGTAAATACCTACTCTGAATCCCTATATGTACGTGAAATTGAAAGTGATTGTGGTGTGAAAACAACTCAACAACAATTCAATCATTGTTTGTTAAATCAAATTTATGATGGATACTATTGGACTTTTTTGTAGCCGAGACGGGGACGTAACCCTCTTTTATCGCTACTATAATGGACATTGTTCTAACGAAATCTCTGGTTTGATTCCTTCTGCGCAACGAGCCGTCTTCACCCTTTCGTTATTGTGACAAGACCTAGCAGAACAATGAAGTCTCGAGATTCTTGAGCCGAACCATACGAATGTGGAATAGACTACCATCTTCTGTTTTCCCTACCGACTATAGGCTGCAGTTATTTAAGCAGAATGTACGCCGGCATTTTTACTCAACCTTCTAACTCCTCTGCTCCTACATCCCTATTTTCCTTCCCGCCAAGGTTATGCTTAGCATCATAAGGTATCTCCTGAGCTTTGGCATCACCATAAAAAAAGTTGATATATTTACAAATTTCTCATTATCTAAATTTAAATGATTTACTAGATGACTGTCAATCGGGTTTTCGCACCAGTCACAGATTTTCCCCACCTGTAAAATAGTCATGATTTCCAACATATAAATAATTCCGGCGAGGGACCTACAACACGGGCCACCGGGATGTCGCAGGGTGGATATGACATGGCCAAGAGGGAGTCGCTGACATCGGGCTCTCCTCACCGCTAAGCAGGTAGGAGAGCGGGGATCCCGCAGCTGGGCTTCGCTTTCCCCACAATTTTCTTGTATTTCTGTTTTTTTATCATTTCTTTTATTTCTGGTCCTTTTATTCTTTTTGCTTACCTTCCTCCCAGTTTCCCCCTTTTCCTCTTCCACTTCCTTTCTTCCTTCCTCGGCACAATCCTTTTTTTGATAATGGGCCTGTGGAGTAGGCGGCGGTATCCTTGGAACGCATCGCACACTCACCGCAACGCTAGTCTTCCAGCATGCCTGCCGCCTCCGAGGCATCTGGGCTAGGACATCCAGCCTCTCATCAGGGCTGAGTGTGGTGAATGTGAATGTGAAGTCAGGAAGAACACTCTCGTGTCTCCTGAGGGCTCTCCCGGCTGACTCAGTCTAGAGCGAGCCTCATTGATTGAGCCTCCGCTTTGGCCTGCACGGGCAGCTCCCTGACAGCCCAGATGTCAGCCACATCACCTTACCCAAACCAAGTCCCATTACAATGCAAAGCCGTTCAATATTGTAATTCAATGGATGGCCACTAGGTTATAACATAGGCAGCAATTATATGCCAGGTAGCTGCAATCAAACCGTTGCATTTTCGTTAATTTTATGATTTCGACTCGTGTTTTGCTGACATAAAATATAGGGGGCCTGTTTGAAAACGCAGTACTGCGTAACTTATACAAAATCTACAAGTTTATATAACTACTTTACACTTAAATCATTCGAAAATTTTTAAAATATTTCGTAATAACTATGCCAGTAGACTAAGGAGGTGATAATTTGAAAATTGTAAGATTAACTTTACGTGTAGATTTTGCATAAGTCACGCAGTACCCGATACTTTCTTTCAGGAAATGTAAAAATAAAACAGAAATATTTAATTTTAATTTTACACGACAGTATCTTATTAAAGTGAATTAAACTCGAACTACTAGCAAATAGATAAACTAGGATCCTTTTCGAATAAACCGAAGTCTTACAAATGCTAACGCGAACAGCGTTAATTAAACAGCAGCATTAGTACAAAAGTTCATTACTCATGGGAACAGTAAATAGAAAATAACTGGAAAAATAGGCCACGATATCGACGCTCCTTAATTTAATGGTCAGCAGTCAACCCTACTCAGTTAAGCTTAACTTCGCCCCACAGCCCACAGTATCTAAACAACCAAAGCTTTAGATTTGTTAGGAATTTGCGTCGTCAGACTGCTAGACATTATGCGATATCAAAATTCCAATGGATGAGAAATAAGTTGCACTTCGTGTAAACATTTCTTGACCTCGAAAACTTATAAGCTCAGCGACTGTGACTGACTAGAAAACGAGAGGTTCCAAAGAGAAGTCCCAATCTCCCAATCCCAAGTTAGCTAACCAAAGAGACTGCAAAGTTAGTACGCGCTTTTCTGTCGAAGTGTCGGCTTGGGATAGTACGAGCCAGAGGAGCTTACAGACTTGTCGGCAATGTGTATTGTTTCGATGACGAATTGAAAATGAATTGATAAAAATAAAAATTACATTTTTACGTATTTTGTGTGAAAGTGAGTGCACGTGGTTAAGTGGAAATGGAACGAATTTTGCGCGGTATAATGCGATATCGCAAAACAACACGTGAACAGATGGTCAAAGAATTCCAACAAGTTCGAGATAATCCAGAGGTGAGATAGAGAAAAATTGAGTTGCGATGAACATGAAAAGTTCCTCCTACTCTGCTGTATCGCTCGTAGAAGTGTACAACTTTATGAAGCACCGGTTCATGTGTTTTCAATATTCGAAACGAAAGTGAAAAATTCTACGTGATAGTATGAAATTTAGAATATGATAAGCCAGAGACCTACAAATGTGGTCGTATTTTTGCACGTAACCCACGTGCAAAATTCTTAAAAATTGTTTCCAGCAAGTTTAATTGCATAAGACGATAAGACGATGCTCTATGTTGATAAATGCTCTGCCACTTGACATGGTTACATAGGTCAACTTTTTTAAAATACTCGAGATTAGTTTTGTTGAAAAACATTTGATGGAGCGTAGAGTTGCTGTGGGAGAATGAAATGTAAACAACAATAATGACATCGGACTACAAATTAAACAATCTTCTATACAAATAATTGAGTTAGTAGATTCAATTATGAAGGTGGTTCGAAAGCAGTTTCAATTTTACAAACTGCTTTATTTTCCCCTTGAATCTCAACGAACGGAGATATGAAAGCTTAAAAGAACGGCGCAATCTATCGAGGACAGAGTTAATTCTTCTTCTTCTGTTTTTTCCTTCTTAAGCAAATTCAAGATGAGTAAAGACCGCTAATAACTTGAAATTTATGTTGAAGTTAGTTTGATTTATGTTTGATTTAATTTCTATGACTTATCAATTTATTAACACATAGGATTTCAATAAGCGCCATCTATTTTCAAGGTCTCGAGGTCAAGACTATCTGAGAAAACTTATTAACTCCGTAAAATAACCCAGTTAACATCATAGACTGCCACAATTAGCATAGAAGCTTTCGTGAGAGAAATACCTAATACCTAAAAGCTTTCGTGAGAGAAATACCTAATACCTAATAAAAATACCTTCGTCATGAAAGAGCTACGTGTCTTAACACGTTGAGTGGGGCAATTAGTAAAAAAGCTTTCGTGAGAGAATTCTGTGTTAACCCATTCATGTTTCACTGCCAAAATTAGTAGAAAAGCTTTCGTGAGAAAAGTATATGTAAAAATAGATTTCGTAAGAGAGAGCTTTAAGCTTCACGAGTATGGCCGTAGTTGGCAGCGAATGTCTTAAGATGCATTTGTACTGAGAAAGCTTTTAAATACCTGGGGACCGGCGTCGTACTCAAAGTCTTACTGTATGACAACTCTGTACTTTTCTGCCAAAAGTATAGCTGGTATATTTTCCCGGAAGTGCTTTTCATCGAGGTCCTTAAAATAGTAATTTGGTCGTTTTTTCTTATAACTTTAATATCGGAAATTTGAACTCAGACGTATTTTTGAAAACATTATTTCAACATGAATATTCCCAGAACAAGAAGGGAAAACAAGGAAATTTCTAAACTCACACAGACAAAAAATCAGTTCGACGTTACTACTTGGAAAAAGTTTAAATATTTGCTATCAGATTCCACCACTGTAACAGTACTCATAAATCAATTAGTGTTTTTACTAATATGTAGAAGAGAAGATATTTTACCATTACATATTGAACACGTAAACAAGAATTTCCAACGTTTCCAGTTTAGATCTGGCTGGATAGCAAAAAATAAATTTGATTGCATAGTTACTAACTTAAAGAAGAAGATTCTTAATTGTGAGATCAAAGACATTAACTTTCGTATTAATTATTTAAAAAGAAGACTTGAACAGTTAAAGAGTGAAATGATACAATTTATTGATGATACTGAATTTATAGAAAAATTTTTCTTAACACAAGACAATAGACTTCGTTAATTGAGAAAACATTATCACAAAATACGTCATAAAAAAATGTCTGAGTCTGAAACAGTGCAGCAACGGTAACATTATTGATAATATTGACAATTCTCTAAGAGACAAATTAACATAACTGATGTTGATATTCCGGATTATGAACCTTCAGTATCACGTAAGCATTGGTTTGATATTATTAAAAATCTGGAAAATAATCCCTTTAGAATTTGTGATGAAAAAATCAATGTGATTCGTAAGAAATTAGTCGAAACAGGTCCACATTAAAAAAAGGGGAGACATTGAGACAATTAAAATTAAAAACTACTGATAACATTATTTTTACAAATGCAGACAAAGGCAACGTCACCGTGGCCATAAACAAGGCTGATTATCTTGTACAAAATGAATAATATATTGAGCGATAATAATACCTACAAAATTTTTGAAACTGATCCCACAAAGAACATGATAGATACTGTCAAGAATTTGGCCAAACGTTGGCTTAATCATAAGTACATTGACAAAGTCACATATAATCTTACAACCCCTCAGAAGATTAAATCTTGTGCAAAGAATTCAATTAGCCACATAACAGATAGTTTTGACTTTGTCTAAAAAATAAAGGATATTAATTTTCCGGATGACCACATATTGATTTCATTAAATGTTATGTCTTTGTTTACTAACATTCCCAATAACTTGGTCATAGAAGGTATTAGGAGACGTTGGGATTCGTCCCAAGATTCCCCTTTTTGAGTTAGAAGCACGTTTAAATCTTATTATGAATAAAAATTTCTTTAAATTTAATAACCCCATCTAAAAACAGATCTTTGGTTGTCCAATGGGTTCACCTATTAGTCCACTTTTTGTATTACCACCAAGCAGTTACTAGTGCTAGTGTCAAGCTAGGTGTTCCGTTCCATCACGTTGTTAACAGAAGTTTTTTGAAGAAAAATGTGATTTTAAAGTGTTTTTTGTGACTGCGTTAGCTATTTCAATTTATCATAGTCTGTCTAATATCCGTAAATTTTAATTGATACTATGATAAAAAAATAAAAATAAGTCAGAAAATTGTATGGTAAGATAAATAATTATATAAGTTTTAAAAAAAATTGCAATTCTGTTATTTGTGTAGTGTTCTAGTTCTGATGAGGGCTACAAACAAAGTTGGCCGAAATGTTAACAGAAAAAAATAAATAATTTATAAAGAAATTCTGAGGATAATTTGGTCGTTTTTTTTCTTATTACTTTAATATCAGTAATTTATAACTTCCATTACCCTTTCATTTAACCCAGATTTCTCTTTAACTAGAAAACTTTTAAGTTTCGGGAACAGATGGTAATTCCAGAGAACCAGATCAAGCGAATAAGATGGGTGCGGAAGAATTTTAATCCTCAATTCGGCCAATTTTTGCTAAGCAACATAACTCGATGCCGGTGCGGCCCGTGCCTTTTGTTGGCCCTTCCAAAATGTATTTGTACGATCCGTCCAGATGATCAAACCATGTCCTGGACTTTACCGATGTTTTCGAGCATGATAGTTGCTCTCGAATTTCCAGAACGTGGTGCACTTTTTATCCGTGTTCTGCCACGCTTGAATCCGTTCACCCAAAATCGGACAATTTCATAGAAAGGACATGAGTCACTCAATGTAGAAAAAATCCTTTAGTAGATTTCCTTTGCTGTTTACCTTTCTTAAAAGGAGTATGGAAGCACAGCTCGAATTTAAATTTTTTCCATTTTGCACTCTCTTATTCAAGCAACAATAGCTGCGTTTTATTATTCTGATCTTTGTAGATCTCCCATACATTTCGCTAAACCAGTTCTTTATCTGGTTCAGCATCCAGATCTTACTGTACTTAACAATTTTTTATGTTGAGGCTTGAATAATTCTTCAAGCTCTTCTGCTACTCAAGAACCTTGTAGGTTCGAGAGTAAAAAGTCCACTGTGTCATTCCACCGAAAAGAATATAACACCCCTATCTGCGGACATCTTTTTCCTTTTCCTTTCCATCCTTCCTCTAACAGTTACATAGTCGGTGTGAATCGTGATTGTCATGCGCATGTTTCTCAACGTGTTGCTCGCCCATCTCACCACCACAGGGATAAGGACAAGGAGAAGGCACTTTTCAATTTCTCTACTGAATTTTGTCGAAGGCATTATTTAGTTCCTCCTATGTCGCTCTCGGCAACTGGTGAAACGCAAATTTTGTTGGTTTCTTAGCACTCCAAATAGTTCAACAGTACCTTTTTATTCCCTTCTTCCAGAAAGGAAGTCAAACTTGCTATCCTTAAGCTTTTCGCTCAGTGCAATACCTTTTTCCTAGTTTTCGCAGAAAGATCAACTTTGTTTTCCTCCACTTTCCTGGTGTGTGCCCTGTCACAAAACAGGTGATAAATATTCCCCGCAGCTATAGTACAATGACCTATTTTCCACACTGTAGTAAGGCAGGAAATATCCCATACAGTAGCTCGAAGCTGCATTTGACCTTCTGTATATCCCCCAACGATACCATCTTTTCTGCTTGTACCTCCATTAGAATCCTGTTCGTCTTTTAAAATGTTTTGGTCATTTTTTATCCTATTTCGAACAAGTCCAACTTTGGAGACCTGGCTTTTAGTGGCTACACCTATTAATCTATTGATTTCAGAGCAGATATTCCTTCAAGAGCCCCCTTTTCATTGCAGAAGAGTTTGTCTATTTCTCTCTTCTTCGTCTTATAGTCCTCCCATGCCTACCGTTCATCATTCCTCATGGCGTGGTTAAAGGTTTTCTCTCATGCTTCTTGAAAAGCTTATTGCTGATGTATGTAGTTACCTCCAGCTGTGATTTCGCATTTCTCATGGTCTTAAGTGTCTTCCTCAAATTTTTCTTCAGATTCCTCTCCAATAGTTTGGTGTACTTTGCCACAAATATTATGGCTCTGTGGTCAGACAATGTTGGCTGCTACTGCAGTCTAACCACTCACTTGGTAATGCTTAAATGGACCGAAATGTGTCCTGAAAATTATAATAAATTGTCGAATTGAATAAGGATGCTTTTCCCCTTAAAAAATGTACATTAAAATTTTCAAAATAGACGCGATTTCATCATTTTTGTCCGTCTTGTTAAAGTCTCATTTTGGCTATAACTGAACAGTAAAAAAACGTGAGTATAGAAGTAACGATCGATGATCCGCATGCGTAGATGGAAACGTCTACCTAAAACGAATAAAATGCCGATGATGTGCAATTGGTCTTATTGAAAATTGTGCGGATCGAATAAATGAAGACTTGGAAAGAATTCATGAGTGGTCATTGATTAATAAATTGCATCCAAATCCAGCCAAATCGAAATGCCTCACCATCTATAAGCATAATCTAGATAAAGAAAGTCTACCAATATTGGCTGTGAACAATTCCGAGATCCAGTACGTTGACAGTGTTCGCAATCTAGGCATAATTCTAAATTCAAAAATGTCTTGCTGTGATCAGGTCTCGGCAGTTCTGGGTAGGGTTTATGGCTCTCTCAGACAACTTCAGATTCCCTGTCTGTGCCAATAAGGAGCAAACTGGCGAAAGCCCTAGTTTTGCCCCACTTTATCTTCGGTAGCCTTGATGCTACCTGCTTGAGAAGACGTTGCTTTCGACGATACTATACGATATGTCTATCGTCTTGCTCGGAACTCTCACATATCTGACTTTAGAAATCAGTTTGTGGGAATGACCTTTGAATCTTACCGTGCACAACGTGAGCTAATCCACTTGCATAGGTGGATTTATTGCAGGGTTTCGTCTTACTCTTACTTATTCGAAGGACTGCACTTCTTAAACTCTGCCAGATCCCTGAAGCTTCTGGCTCCAAGGTGCAACACTTGTTTGGGTGAAAGATCTTACCTTGTCCAGGCGATTCGTAGGTGGAATTCTCTTCCTGGTATGGTGTAACGCATGAGCTCTCACAGGTCTTTTCGTAGGTCCTTGCATGAAATTTTCCGAACTAATAAAATTAGAAATGGTGCAAAATTTTAAATTTTATATTTAAACTTAAGGCTAATTTGTATTTTGGATTTCTTTGTTATTTTTTTTTCTCTTTTCTTTGTTGATTTTTTTTTCTCTCTTTCTCTTTCTTTCTTTTTCAATTAACGTTTAAGTTTAGTTATGTTAATTTTCTTTTTTACTATAGTCCATAAGTAAACCTCCATCAATTTTGTGCGTATAAGATATAAATCTTTGTACTAAGTTCCAATAAATACTTATGTTATGTTATGTGCATCGTGTTGTAAGTGCAAGAAAGCTTTCAACTGAGTTCTCGAAAGCTTTTGTTTTTTATGTAGTAGTAGTAGCATTAATTTAAATCAGCTCATCATGTTTACATTATTTTGTAGTAGAATATTAATTGATGTAACGTAAATATCATTTTCTTATACAACATTAAATCTCTGTTTTGTTTCTGAACCACTAGAACCTCACCTGAAAAAAAGGCCTATTCCACACCTTCTTTCTCTTCTTCATTATTTTATCAGAGCCATTTTATTCACGATTAATATAAAGGTTGCCACTTTTCTTTTCAGCCCAAGGCAGTTTTCTTCACCTGCATGGACAGTAGGATGATCCCAACTCGTTTTACAGAAACTCATGTTGGCGATATGTTTGTTGGTTAGCCAACAATTTTAGTTTAACTACAAACCTTTGAAATAAGTCTTCTTATAGTTCGTAATCCTGGTAACGTCATTCCACATTCTCATCACTTTCAAGATGAATACTTTAGCTGTGAACCTGCCGCATTAGAATTAGGCTGTGTGGTTAATGACATCCGGCACATCATCGTATGCGGGCATAGTGACTGCAAAGCTATGAATTTATTGTATCAACTAAAAGATCCTGATTTTGCTTCACAGGTTAACTGCATATTAGATTTTACTGTAACAATAATATATTATGCCTTTTACAGAATAATCGTCGACTATCTCCACTTAGATCTTGGCTTTGTACTCACGCCAATACAAGTTTGGAACGGTTCGAAAACTGGAAAAGGAATGGAATGAAGGATCCTCTGATATTTTCATCGGAAACTCCATTGCGAAAATGTGTGGCTTATATTGATCCGGAGAATAAATTTGCTCTTGAAGACAAACTCTCTCAAGTGAACACCTTAGAACAGCTATCAAATATTGCATCGTATGGTTTCCTTAAACATCGCCTGGAAAAACATGATTTACACATTCACGCGTTGTGGTTTGATATATATACAGGCGACATTTACTTTTTTAGTCGAGGAGCAAAGCGATTTGTTCATGTTGATGAAACTACAGTGGGCAAACTATCTGAAGAGGTTCGAAAATATTATTCGTAATTTCCATTGACTGTGATATTTTATACTTTAATTTTCCGAAAATCTTATCAAATTAATAAATGTTTTTTACCATAAGAGATTGGCCACTTAAATGTTAACACAAGGCTCAGGGCTGGATTAACCACTAAGCAAAATAAGCATCAGAAGAAAGGTAGGGAAGTCTATAGAACATTTTCTATTGCCAGACTTAGCACAAACCATATAGTGAAAAACAAGCAAGTGGTGCCGCTGAACCAAACCACTGAGGAACCGGAAATCCTCAGTCCTAAAGTAGACGTTCAGTGGATTTCCCGATTGGGAAATCCTCACATGAAGCTACCTTGATCCGATGGGCTCAGCTTGTAACCATTAAGAAACAACACAGCACAAACACACAATACTAATGGCTTCCCCCAAAAGGCCAAACTCACGAACATAAGCCCCTCGTCACACCCGACCCCTCAAAGGGATTCAAATGGCTTTAAAGACCCTTAGTTCCGTCATGACCCATGAGATCACGGTGCCCTTGATTCCCTTTCCCCGCTTTCATGTAATAGAAATGAATCGTCGATTTAGCCAAACACAAGACAAACCTAAGCAGACGATTTAGTCCACCACAAGTCCCCGGACCAATGAGGAACGTTAACCGGTCTGTACCAAATGACGAGCTGATCAGGCGGCACAACCGTCTAACAAGCTCCATGAGATCCCACAAGTAAAAAACCTATGGAACAGGGTTGCCTCGCCGACACAGACCGTATAGGCCCTCTGGGTCTATTGATCGATGTGTGAAAGCTGATTTGGGTGCGCTAAACTATAGTGAAGCAATTTAGCCCCAATACACACAAGCGTTTGTAAACGTTGCCGAAATGTTGCGTTTCCACATTCCAAGCAGCAAAGTGCGATCGAATCGAATCAATCCAGTTTCGACTCAGTCTGTATTTACATATAATTCGATTCGAGCTCAATCTGGGTTGAATTCATCCGAGCTTTTAAAGATGGATTGAAAAGTGTTCACCTGAGAATAATTGTGAAATCCAATGCAAGCGCCGCTTTTTATAAATGGTGTGTATTGAATCGTCTCCCTTTAAACATCAGCAATTGCACTTTTATTTTAAGAATACCTTTTCATTTAGTTACTCTTTAAATGGCTGCTCTTTGATTCGACTGGACAAGGTTAAGGATTTGGGTGTAAGGCTAAACACCCGCTTTACCTTCGAGGATCACATCGATGCCATCATTAATAAGACAAATGCTACCCTCGGTTTCATTAAAAGATGGTCCAAAGAATTTAATAATCCGCACATTTCCAGGATCCTTTACTGTGCCTTTGTGAGACCCATTTTGGAGTATACCAGCCCAGTTTGGTCTCCATTTTATGCAGTTCATATTGGCCATATCGAGGCTGTCCAGCGTATGTTTGTCAGGTTTGCTCTTCGCTTGCCTTCCCTGGAACAATTCTCTATTCCTGCCTCTCTACTCGGACAGGCTTAGACTCATTTCCCTGGATACTCTCGAAAAGAGGCGTAATGATTTTTTTTCGCTTTGGACTGTATGCTGGGTAGAGTTAACGCACTAATTATGGGATGCATGAGCCTCTTCTTATCATTTTCCCATCGATTTTCATTTATCGAGAAGCCAAGTCAGAGATCAGCTTCGTCGGGGTTAATTTGTTTTAGATTTTTATTTTCTGTTCAGTAATCAGTTCTTTGATGAGGAAGATTGAGGAAGCCCTTCCTAAAAATCCCAAGGCTACTCCCCGTCTCGTCTCTAGTTGTGAATTTTATGGCAAAAGGGACTGCCACTCATTACAAATCCAGAGCGATGAATACTTCGAATCGGGCAGATATTTTTATCTTAATAGAACCGAATTACAAAGCCGACTTGTTTCTTTAGATGGCAGTGTACTTTTTATGATCCTATTAGGGAAAATAATGATAGCACAACACGCAAACAAATCCCAAATGTTTTTTTATTACATATATACACTACCGCACACAATTGCTCATATATTGCTCATACCAGTTTTTGTTTTCCTATTTAAGAACTTATATAAATAAAGAATCCTCTTTTGCAAATTTTTCCACTTGGTTGGTCTTGCCACCGGGTACAGGGTTTTCTGCATCATTTTCCTCTTCCTCAAAAGAACCTGATACTCATTTCCAGACACTCCACGCAACCAAGACGGTACGGAATACAGTACCCTCGTGGGATGCAGTCGATCGCTTCCCAATATATCTATGTAGTCATTTTGTCCAAATAATGCACGTTTTTCTGCCCACACATTTTTCGGTCTGTAATCTGGCATAGGCAACTTACGACCATTATCCAAGTGCGGCAAAAGGCCACCTTGTAAAATACGTTCTTTGTATCCGTAGCGGCGAACTAGTGGACCACGCTCTAACTTTTCAGCATGATAACGAAATCTTACTGCAGTTACAGTAGGTTTCCAAACGGTTTTCAAAGTATTTAAAATCGAAAAAGAACTCCCCGACAACATCCCGCACGTTTTCTTTCTTTACTTTCTTCGCAGGGACCAACGCACAGCAGAGGATCCGTTACACAAAACAGTTACAGATGCGGATGCCATCTGGCCAGCCTTAGAATTAACTATCTTCTAGGCTAATTGAAGACAACTTATTCAACTCTCGTAAGAGACAGTAAGATTTAATTTCACGAACTGTACTAAATAAAGATGTAGAGCCCCGGATGGGATATGCAACCTCTCCGAGCTAGGATACGCACATTCAATTTTGACGTTTCAGATTGCATATTCGGAGGTCGGAGAGTTGCAAACTGTTCCAAATCCAACAACGTTTCAAGCTTTCTTTGTAGAAACAAGATGAAACGGGGCATGTAGAGTTCCATTTCATGTTGTTGCACATTGTTTTGATGTTTGCTTGACAGTTGATTGTGATAAGAGACAAGGCGTAGAATTTGGGGAGAAAAAAAAGTCCTCGTACATTTCAAGCCAGGCTGTGTATAAACTGCTAAACTGGATACAATGAAGAAAAAGGTGAAATTATATTCTCAGCTGTATTTTCTTAGAAGTGGCGAATATACTTTTCATACTTTCAGGTCTTGCTGATGGGCAAGAGCGGCTCAGGAAAGACTAGTATGAGGTCTATAATTTTTGCTAACTACATTGCCCGGGATACCACCCGTTTAGGAGCGACAAGTACATTTTAACCGCTTTTCAAAGAAATATATGTAATTGCATACTTGGTCCTTTTAGTTGATGTTGAGCACTCGCACGTAAGATTCCTGGGGAATCTCGTTCTGAATTTATGGGATTGTGGTGGGCAAGAATCCTTCATGCAACAGTACTTTGCTTCACAAAGGGATAATATTTTCCGTAACGTTGAAGTACTTATATATGTCTTCGATGTGGAGAGTCGTGAGCTTGAAAAGGATGTGCATTATTACCAATCCTGTTTGGAAGCTATTCTCAATGTAAACGAAACAATTCGGATTGCATGACGAAAACTAATTACAACTCTTTACAGAACTCACCCAAGGCAAAAATCTTTTGCCTAATTCATAAAATGGATTTGGTGGCTGAAGAACAAAGAGATGTCATTTTCAAAGAACGTGAGGAAGACCTCATCAGACTTTCACTACCTTTGGAATGCACTTGCTTCCGGACAAGTATCTGGGATGAGACTTTATATAGGTACACCAGTAAAAAAATCATTTTAAATCTCGTAAATCCGCTCTAAATTATTTTAGAGCTTGGTCTAGTATAGTAACAATGCTTATACCAAATGTGGCTGCTCTGGAGCACTCGCTTGCTTACTTCGCAAACGTGATTGAGGCTGATGAAGTTTTATTGTTTGAGAAAGCCACATTCCTAGTCATATCACATTGCCAGCGAAAACAATACAGAGACTCTCATCGCTTTGAAAAAGTATCGAACATTATCAAACAATTCAAATTGTCGTGCTCCAAACTAGGTGCCAAATTCCAGTCAATGGAAGTGCGCAATAGTGCTTTCGCGGCATTTATAGATACATTCACCAGCAACACATACGTTATGGTCGTAATGTCGGACACAACTATACCTTCGGAAGCGACTCTAGTGAACATAAGGAATGCAAGGAAGTACTTTGAAGAGTTGGAAAATCCAAACAGCAACAGCGTGTCACATCAGTATCAGTGATATTTAAGGAGATCGCCCCTTGTGCGATAATTACTTGCTGTTTCCTGTTAAATAGGAGATTCTATTTAGTTTTTTTTTATACACATGTATCATTTTTTCTCAAGAGAAGTAGATTTTGTACGACATCAGCAACAATAAACGGCAAAATCTTAGATACGCTGTACATGTGAGATATTTATACAAAAATTTTCTACAGCAACTATTATCTTTGTGTTCATTTCGTTGAATTGCTTGTTACTCAATAAAATAAACGCAATATAAAGCTTTAATTTATAAATTGGTGTTTTCCTCACATAATTTCATACACTTTCGCATGCAACTTGTTCATACGGCGATAATCAATTCACTGAAATCAGAGAAATGGGCATTGTGAAGTTGAAAGGATTCCCACAAATCCATTGCTTGAGTGGCCGTGGCTCATAACAAGGAAGAAGACTAGGCCTGTTATCACTTTAAATATCTAAATTTACAACTCAGTTATAATTAATGACCAACGGTAGTCATTATACTTTTATAATTTCATTTGTCTGTTGCCCTTCGATTAATCGATTATTATATCGATACTTAATGGTATCAACAGATCCCGTTTTTTTTTAAGTTAAGCCAATCCCAATCTCCCTTTCCCTAATTTCCTTCCAATTAAGCTGTGCTGTGTGCATCATAGGGTTGGTGTGACCGATCGGGCTCCCCCCAGTGAAAGGTCTCCACGAGACAAAGAAACTTGTTTGGGAGAGGGGGGCGAAGGAGGGGCAATTGCAACGGTTTTCCAGATAACGGGACTCGGATGTGGTACGATTGTCAGGCACTGACTAACAACGAGGCAACGACCTCTGATTTGTCAATTGAAAAAGGTGGAACAATCAGCTGGCCACCAAGATCACCCAATCTCACACCGATGGATTTTTTGTTTGGGGCTCCATTAAGGAATCGTCTGCTTTAGAAAAATTGATACGTTGAAAATGTAAATTATAGAGCAATTATTTTAGTTTTCATTATTTTGTAAGCTGTTAAGTTTAATAACCCTTTTAATAAATTATTTGAAACTAGTACTGAGCGATGTTCAACGATGTTTTTGCCCCGATGTTCGGTATTTTCGCATCGATGTCGGAAGAGTCCCAACAACGTCAACATTGATGCCATTGTTTGATGTCAGAGTGCTAAACGGAAATATAATATCCATCCATAAAAAAAGAACTTTAACAGATAGCACATACTACATACTACGTACATACTCTCTCTCTAATAAATGGACTGCTCAATTTACCATTTCATGGCCTCACATGAAACTACCGGAGAACCATATCGAACGAAGTCCGCTGTAAATTCTTCTTATGATCAAATTAATATGATCATCCCAGGTAAAAGTACAATTGAGTATAATCCCAAGGCTCTTAACCGAATCATCAAAGCGAATTACAGAGTTATTAAGTACTACAGGTGAAAAATCATTCATGTCAAGCTTTGAGCAATAGACGATCAAACACTTAGATTTTAGAGGATTCAGACGTAATCCATTTTTAATAGACCACACACCAAGGTCTTCATTAATGCGACTAATCGCATCTTCCAATAATCCAACTTTCAAGACCAGTTAAAGTTGTGCATCATCGGAGTACAAATGTAAAGAGGAATATCTAATATTGCAAAATATATCGTTGATGAATAAAGAACACAGAAGAGGACCTAATATAGATCCTTGAGAAATATCCAATAATACAGGAAGAAAGAAATGAGGAATACGACGAATTCACCAAAATTTCTTGTGATCTACCAGATAAATAAATTGCATATGAGTTTCGTCGCCTGAGAGGAGAAATTGAAATTTCCTCCGAGTTTTCTATAAAGCATTCTATGGTTAACCGTGTCAAATGCTCTGGAAAAATCAATAGGGACCAAAATGTTTGCTTCATTTTCATCGTTTGCACGCGATATGTCAGAAGTTGCTTTCAAAAAAACAGTAGTACAACTATGACGAGGTCGAGAACCTTATTGATAACTATTTAGCATGTTGTTATCACATAAGAAGCAAGATATTTGTAAATAGTAAAATGAAGTGCTGTGACCATTTCAACGCAATACTTGGGAAAATTTATGCAGGATTACGTAGGCTTTGGCTTGCACCTGATGTTCTTTCCACTGAGGTCCGGAAAAAACTTAGCTTAGCATTATCCCTTATTTTACTATGAGAGTATGACCTACCGTATGGAATTTCTCGGGCTATCCATCCAATGCTGGTTAAAAATATTGTAATACAGACCTCCTAATAGATCCTGAGGTCCTCCTAATAGATCCCGAGATCCAGCAGAACGTCGAAGCAGAAAAATAAATATATAGCCGAACAACGTAAAAAAGTGGTTTAAATTTAACCAGGATTGGACCGATATCCCGAAAAACTCCATACAGTGAAAATGCAACGGTCGAGTAGTACATGAGATTCGGCCATACTCCAGTTAAATAGTCAATATGAGCGGAGAGTGCAAATTGCTTTCAATGACTGTATTAGGTTTATCTTTGGTCTACGTCGATACGTTTATCATGTACCATTGTACAGGAATCAGTTGCTTGGTTGTTCTTTCGCGTCTTACTTAAATCGTAGGGCATTGTTACTTCTTTATAGATTTCTACATACCGGTATGCCTGAATACCACAGAGACCTTTTTTAATTTTCAATTTCATCACGATGTCGAGTCATTATTATTCCTAGGTTCTCCAGGCTTGTTATGGAAAGATCTTACTCTGTCCAAATTCGCCTCTTGTGGAATAGTTTGCCATGTTCCGCTCAAAATGTGGGGATTGTCGGTGGGTTCAGCATACATATCAGGACGCATTTTGAATAATGGATTGTATTTGACTGTATTGGCAGCTACGCAGTGGGTATGAATTTCTATCGGTAATATTTTTTCTTTTTTGTATTGTATTTCATCTCTGTAATTTGTCTTTGTTTTTGCATTTATTTTTGCTTCTATATTTGATTCTTATTAATATTTATTTCTGATTTTGTTCTTTGAATTTTAATTCCTTATGTTTAATTGCACTTTAAAATATTATATGTCTTGCTCTTTCCGTGAGTAAATAAATAATAATAATAGTCAGACAACAACTCCCTGGAGCTTGACTATTATGAACAGCTTTTAGTAATAAAACACGCATTTTTTCAGTTTATTTTTTTTTAATATAATCTGATAATTTTGACAATGAAAATAAAAAGGATTATAGCCAAAATATTGTACAATTTATATTAATGTCTGCTTAATAGACACACTTGCTTTAACCACGAAAAAATGAACGAATTGTCAAGAATCAAGCAATGCAAACGAATTGGAACAAGCTAGCTCATTTCCTGACGTCGCTAATTGTTATAACGAGAGGAAGAAAAAATCTTGGATTAGTATAGGCCCTTAATGTGCAAATTGCAGTGGCTTAGCAAGTAAAATTCTTGTCAGTAGAATTACCTCGATCATTGGTACCCAGAAAAATCAAGGTGGCCTTTGCAGGAATCGAAGGACTAAATCTTCAGACGTACGCCTCAGTCAGTTCAACTACCGGCGTTGGCATGGAGGTTTTCCTTTTCTTGGTGTAGAGTGTAAATATCACTAATTGTAAAAACAAGAACATAATGTTAAAGTCCTAATAAAAACTACATTCTATAAAATACTTTTTCTTCTACATCCTTTAAAAAGGCATAGAGCTACTGGAAACCTGTCCTCAGTAACAAAAATTTAGTTGAGATATCTAGCACGAATTATAAGATGCTGATGATTCACAGAAAAACGCATTAAACCCAAGAATCAGATTTAATATAATAATTTCCGAAATTTATCTGTTTTTAAGTTCATTCATCTTTATTTATCCAGTGACCTGAAATTAGCTCTTATTTTGGCTTTTATGACGCAATTTACTAGGGGCATTGCTCTTAAAAGAGTGCTGTGGCTACAAAATTTCAGGATTCCCATAAAGAAATC
The DNA here is from genome assembly GCA_006980735.1 of Dasypogon diadema. Lineage (NCBI taxonomy): Eukaryota > Metazoa > Arthropoda > Insecta > Diptera > Asilidae > Dasypogon > Dasypogon diadema. The sequence continues at coordinate 18,548 of QYTT01089668.1, read as the reverse complement.
TTTTATAACCTAAATATTTCCTCCTCATCAGATTCCACTTACTAACACAAAAATAAATTAATTTTCATACAAATTAATGTGAATTCTTTTATTCTGAAAATAGAAAAATTTGTATATCTTTCTATCGAAGCATTTCTAACAAAAACACAGCATAAATTAAAAAAGATAACTGAAAAGAGCTGATGACTTCCACTTTGTAAAGAGTTATTGAACCAGTTTCCCTTTCGAAACCATTTACTTAACGTTTCTTTGCATACACCAGCCAAACACCATAAACGAGCTAGCCTAGTTCTGGTTTTACCACGTGTCTGTGTTTATTTTTATTTGCTACGTCCGTTATGCATTTTCAAAAATATACACATTTTATTGATATAATTTGTGCGCTATTAAAAAGATATCATATTTCCAGCAAAGTTTCTTGCCTGTATTAGTTTCAGCTTTTACTAAACAATAAAAAACTATTTGCAGCAAATTGACGTAATTATGTTCGATAATATTGAAGAAAAATCTTTGAGGCAAGCAGAACATATTAATTTTGCAAGCTGTACAAATACGCCCCCCTTAACCTATATCGACCATGGTAGTGGCAATTCCTCTTTAGGTGGCACATCAATAAGATCATATTCTCGCAGGCGACAGCAAAACGCACCAAAATTGATAGTTACCCAGAGGCCGAACCTGGTCAGACTCGTTTGGATTTAAAGCTCTTGTAACTTCTGCAGGTGAAATTGATTTGCATTCGCGAGTAAATAAATAAGAAACAATTAATATAATTTGAAATCGAGGCGCTAATCGCGACTTTTAAAGCTCTAAACAAATTCTAGTGTAAAGATGAAAGTTTTGATTCTTATTGCAACGATACTATCCAGTGGATGCATGCAACACAACCAGAAGGTATGTTTCTTTTCTCTTACAACTTCTTAAGTTCAGTGAAATTTTCTGATAGCACCTAAGTAGTGTGCAAATATGAAATCTTGTAAAATATTTTCATGTAAACATTGTTATTTGGTTTTATCGCCAAGTAAGTGAAGGTTTTCTATTCAGTATTTCAAGGTGTGCAAGTTTACTTTTTTTGGATAGTTCATTTAAGTTTTCTCGTATATTAGGCAACTATCAATTGTCGTGTGCTGTACCCGCATTTTTGCATAACATTTTCTGTTTACTCTTTATAAAACTAATTTTCACAAACAACCTATTGTCCATTTATGGAGACCTTCATGAAAAATAATATTCATTTTTCTGAAACTGATACAGGGTGTACAGTATGGGCATTGTACCAGGTGAAGCCTTGTTTCAGAGATAGGGGCTATTAATGTTGAGTCGATAAATTATTGACTTTGATTTTGACAAAATTGCTTATATCTTCCTAGAAATCTGGCCAATTTGAACAAAAATAGTTTTAAACAATAGCTAATAGAAGTAATTATTTCAAACTAGTAAGCCTTCCTGTTATTTGTTTCAGTAGAAAAAAATAGCTGTACTGTTTTTGGGAAAAATTGTTTTTTCAGTTTAAAATTCCGATAAAAATCCTTTTTGTCATAACATTTTTCCTTACTGACATTTGGTTTTTCAGTTAATACGAAAGAATACTTAGTCCCCTTTACATCGAAAAAATCGCATCAAGCTACCCCTATCCCTTTTCTGGTAGTACCTTCATCCACATTACAACTCGAAAACTAATAAAAATAGGTTATGAGTCATACCCGGCGATAAGTGTCTGGTAAGCACAGAAGAAGGCTATAAAATTAATTTGTTTAGCAGACTTAAAATAAAAAACATGATTGTGATGTTTTAATTGTTTTTGTTTATAGTAGATGTTCAAAGTGATTAACATTTTCGTCAATACAATAATTTAACCTACGAACTAAGTTCTACCTAATAGATCATTATTTGTTCTTAGCGAGTGTTTTCCAAAGATATGGAAAACCTCCTTCATCATACCTGGAATCTATACTTCATTCCCAGTTATCTCCACATTGCAAAAGAATTCTCTCAGCTGCTCAGTATGGTTTTGTATCGGGTAGGTCTACTACCACTAATTAACTTGAATTTTCCTCTAGTAAAATTACCGGTTTTTACAATAATTTGCAAACTGACTGTATTTACACAGATTTTAGTAAAGCTTTCGACAAATTATCACATTCGATTATTATGCTCAAGTTGCGAAAGTTAGGGTTTCCTACCTTGCTCTTGAAATGGATCCACTCGTACTTGTCTGAAAGATCCTATCTCTTTGGTGGTTCGCGTTCGAGAGTCATAGAGGCGACATCTAGAGTGCTTCAGTCAGGTAGTCACCTTGTCCCTCTGATCTTTGTCCTTTCAATTAACGATATTGTACATCTGTTGAGACATTCTAAGGTATTAATTTATGCTGACGACATGAAGATTTTTTCCTTCATCAATAATCTCAATGACTGCGCTTCCCTTCAGGAAGACTTAAATATCTTTTACTTCTGGTGCGGACACAATGACTTGGAATTTAACATTAATAAACGTGAGTTTATGTCATTCTTTAAAATGCGCGACTTTGTTGCCTACGACTACACATTCGCTTCATCCGATATTCCTCGCGTCCAATCTGTTAATGACCTCGGAGTGAAACTTGATTCCAAGCTAGATTTTGTTTCCCACATTAGCTATATTGCTTCTAGAGGTAACTCCATACTGGGTTTCATAAAACGCTGGTCCAAAGAGTTCTCTGATCTTCAGGCCTTCTTAACATTATATAACTTGTTCGTTCGGCCACTTCTTGAGCACGCTTCGCAGGTATGGAATCCTTCCTATGCTGTCCACATCGGTCGTATTGAGTCTGTTCAGCGCAGGTTCGTTAGGTTTGCGCTTAGAGATCTCCCTTAGAACAACCCTCTGATT
>QYTT01089665.1:26125-50044 GCA_006980735.1 Dasypogon diadema | reverse complement strand
CTAAACCCTCAAGATTGTTATATAACATTGGTCACCTGCAATAATGTTGGTCGTAGCACTTGGAAAGAATAATGTATTCTTATGTGTTCTCTAATGCTATTTTCATTGTAATTGTATTATCATTTGTGACCGTTTATATTGTATTTGTGTTCTATTACTCGGTCAAATGTAAAGTTACGGCCTTTTGAATATTATTAATAATCATTATCAACCAGTTTGTTTGGAGTCTATATTATTATTCATTTTTGTTTTCCCTTTATCTTACATTTATAAACGTGCAGCGCCTGAAAAAAATCCCAGGCATAGGTGAGTATAATCACACGATTATGTTGACGATTTATAAATCTTTCATTTCATTTTAAGTCTAGAAAGTAAGTATAAATTTTGCTTTTCTTTAAAAGAATATTGTTTGGGACTTTTATTTCCTGCAACTAGTTTTTCCGGTATTTGCATTTTTTCCGGAATTTTGGCAGCTGCAAAAATATGGAATTTAGGAGATTTTCCTATAAATTTTCCCATCAGCAAAATGCTAGGATTGTGGAAGTTCTCAAGAATTTAGCCAATTCGGTGGGGTAATGAGGTATTTTTTTGGGTATAGGATAGGTATAGTTTATTCATTCAGGAAAGGCTCCGTATGGGACTGTTAGTTACAATTCAAATTGTATTGACAAAGCTAATAGTTTTTTTTCTTTAGAACAGGACTTTTAAAATTCATCGCAGATTTGAATTTCACTCATTTCGAATGCATTGGCATTGTGACTTGCATACACGTAAAATTAATCATTCGTCGGTGTTATGCTGTTTCAATCTTTCTTTTTTATTGGTAGAGTCAATTTGCCTTTAGATTCAAATATCGAGAATGGTTGCCCTAGATTTCAATATAAATCAAAAAGATTTCCTGCGAAAACCTGGATTCAAATAATTAACACTATGACGTCCGGTGGCTCCACGTTTGTGCCATGCAAAAACTATCGGGTAAGTGCCGGTGGCTCCACGTTGGTGCCATTCGAAAATTATTGCGCATGTGCCGATGGCTGTATTGTGGTGTTCAAATCTGTGGAACAAAAGTTATTGTTGGTTATAGTTGCGTGTTCTGTTTACCTAACAGTAAATTGTCAGTAAGTCAATTGCACCGGCACGACACGAAAAAATGTAGATTAGACGCGCGGATGGCATAGTGTTAATACAAACAAAATTTCATTGGAAACTCATTTTTGAGATTTCTCTTCTACTCAGTTGTTAACTTTTATACTCAGCTGAAAACATTTGTGAGATTTAACAAAAGTATTTCGCCATATGTGAGTCGGCATACAAACTATAAAAATTGAAAGTTATCTTCGACTACGAGTGCTTTTAAAAGCTTTTCCTCTAAAAGCAGCAGCGTTGCCACAAATTATTTAGATTTAGAATTCACCAGATCTGATCTAGTTGGAGTTCGCCAATAACAAGTACCTATATCTGCCAGCATTACGTTAGGAATATTGATGGTTGTTCGCTTAAGGAATTTGTTTAAAAAAGCAATTTTTAATAAATTTGTCGGTATTGGGAAAAATAATAAAAGATTACTCACTTGAGAAATGTGCCTGAGATTGTAATTTTTAATTTAATTTTTTATTATTTTTTAATAATTGCTCACCGAATTGGAATTAGTCAGGGCGAGCAATTCAAAATTGGACTTTCGCGCGTCTTTTTCATTCTAAAAATTTTTCACTCATTTCTGATGAAGAACAAATTATGTAGGACTTCCAAAATTTTTTGTTGAAGATAAATTTCATTTTTCATTTAAGACTTACAGAAATTGTTGAAGTAATCGCGTTCGAGTTAAATTTTATTTTTGTGGGGTATCCAATTTCGGATTTTACTTAAAAATTCTTTAATGTCTATGATATAAAATACAAAATATTTACAGAAATGGCATTTGGGGACTTCCTAATGCAATGCAATATTTGTAGACTTGTTTTTTTTATTATAAGAGAACATAAAATCTAGCTTTTCACTTATAGTGTTGAAATTACGAAAATTTTCATTTACAATTTATTCAGGAATCATTGTTGTGTAAAGTTAACCAAGGATTCAACTTGTTTAGATAAATTTAAACTCCATGAAAGTCAGAATTGTGGTTCGTACTTTTACATATTATGTATAGGCAATTCAAGTCAGTAAACTTAATACCCTTACTTGATTATTTTTTCATTTCGTTTAATAATTACGTTCTTCTCTCTGTATTGCAGGTCACGCCATTGAAGTATTAGTTCTAGGTTTTTAACTAATTTTGCAACTGATGTCCCTAATTAAGTTATTAATAATTATATACTTTTTAAGTCTAGTTGTTGGGATAGGATTAGTAAACGTACTTAAAGAAGCGTGCTTTTTATTAAGCTATGCTTGGTCGTTTTTTTTAATCCTCTTCAAATAGTTTATGCTAATAAAAGGCCGTAATAGCTTCTTTGCACGCTTCAGGATAGGAGATTTCGGTGACTGAAAAGAAAGGAAGGATACAACACTTAGATTTCTAAGGGAAGTGTAACGTAGAGGTAATATTTATTCCCCTTTCGCTGTAATCACTGATAGGTTATTTCGTATCACGAGCCCGTAACATGTTGTTCAAATTAACTATACAATATTTCACAAACTTGCGGTTAAGGAAATTAATGAATACAATTTTTATAAGCTACAAATTATATTTGAATCATGAATATTTTACGAGAAATTCAAGAGAAACTGATTTTTACCTCCTTTCAACTTCTGTAAAAGATTTTGTTTACGTAGTATCGATGGGCACTTTTGAGAGGTTGCTTACAATAGCACTATTTCGCTGCTTACAAAAATCCATCGGGGTAGGGATTTATCCGCACATTGGTCTTTCCTTAGTCTAATTTCACTAATTTCAAAATTTTAAGCATCTAGAGTTACTAGTAGCACACGAGCACAAAACCACTCCCATAAACTTTCCAGCGTTATAATTACACGATTCCTAAGTAACAATCATGTCGCAGCTTACACCAGAGGAATATGGTAAAGTAATCATATGGGTTTTATAACTTTAGATAAAAAGCAAAAAGTTGGATCTCGAAACTGCTGAACCAAGAATTTGTGGTTAGCGATTAATATCTCAAAAAAATTTAATCCTAAAAAGGAATACCATTAAAGTATGTACTTAAAGTAAGCAAAATACTCAGATACTCACATTTTTCCGTAATTTTATTTCAAAGGGGAATTCCTGGCCACTTAAAATTGACCACAAAAAGCGGGATGATGTTCAATTGTTGCACCATTTATTTTATATTTCAAACCAAGCTCTTACCGATTTTCTCTTTGCCTTCAAATTAAGAATAAGAGTAGTGAACAAAGATTTTCAACGACAGGCGACGTCTTAGTAAAAAAAAGTTCTCATATTCCACAAGAACTTCTCCAGGTATCATTTTCAAGCTATCTTGATAAGTGTTTTGAAAGTATAAACAAGCCTATTAGTCTAAATTAGTTCTTGTTGTTATTACGCTTGAAACTCCCAGAACAACTTAAACAATTTGATGTGGAAGTACTTAAGAACTTTTCGATTGTAATTCTTGAAGATGTTTTCGCTGAGTGAAAACCGTAGTGAAAAGAATTGAAGGAGGCTTAAACAATTGTGTTTGAAATTGAATGCCTGGGACAGAAATTCTTGTGAATTAAAAATTTCATAATGCGTAGATTTCTAGGAATTCTCATTCGCAGGCATATATTAGAAAATAGTATTAAAACAAAATTAAAAATTTCGCTAATATAAATGTTTCACTCTGAAATCTTGGTTCTTATTAACCTTTCAAAATAATTTTAACTACTTTAATCTGCTTTAACTGATACTGGAACTTCTCACGCTACTATGTCTAGAAACTTGAACCTTGTCGGGTTTAGAACTGAAAGACGCTGACATTACGTATTCGTCTCTAGAGCTCACTAGTTGCGATTATTTGCAGGAAGTTCGATAACGCTCGGGGTTGCGGCGGTTGCTCGTTTACTACATCATTTGAGATTTTTGTCCCTAACGACTTATTTGTATTATGTACTTATTTTCTATCGTGGTTTCTATGGAGATCTCTATCTACTATGCTAGCACTAGCATAATCTGACTTCGATCGAAAACGACCCACCTCTTCACTGGTAAGACTAATATTAAGTCTGTTTAATGCCATGCCCGGATTAGTTTGGACAACTTTGTACAACTTCATGAAAACCGTCAAAACTTTTTCCATACTATTTGACTAGTCTTTGGTCACTGAATACAGACGGTTGTCGGAAGTTGCTCAGAGAAATTCGTACAACCCCATTGAACAAATGTATTCTTGTTTCAATGTGGTCTGTTTGACCATAACTTTGCTCTGTGGAGGAATTATTGATGCTGAGTTCATCAGACCAACTACTTGGTGTTTCGACATGATTGTCATTTCGCGCTAAACGACCGTTTTGGCGCAGGTGTCTTATCTCAATAGGAAAAAAAGCACTGCAAATAGCTTCCTTCCCACATCCAACTCGATTGCCCTTTAATACTTCATGTCCACAGAGGCAAGCGCTTCAGTACTGTTCTTAAGAACCTTAGTTGGTGTGAACGATGCGTCGTCCCTGAAAAAGAACTCCTAGGTAATGACTGCGAAAGCGTTTCCTTCTCGCTGCTCTTAACAACACTTGCTCCTCTTCCTAATGTGATGCGCCGTTCGCGAATTGAAATACGTGGTTTTGTATCTTCCACTCAAGAATAATTTGTATTGTCACCGGTTAAATCCCACCAAACTCTCCCCTAGAATTTACGAAAAACGAGATTTTGAATCATATTTTGCTTTGCGAGCAGCTTTTGTTATGGAGTGACTACAACCTGCCTTCCATCGATTGGAATAGTATTTTTGGACATAGCATTTTTGGATAGTATTATTTTGTTTGAGATGTCGCAGTGTAGCGGAGTATCTAACGAGTTTGGTCGTTTTCCTGACTTCATCATTCCTACTGATCCTGCTGGTGTTTTGGTATGTTTCTACTTTACTACTTTTCTTTAGGTAGTCATCATTCGGGTCTTTATGTAATTTTACGTTTGATTCTGTATTCGCTGCTTTGTAGCTATAGGTACAGCTTTAAAAAGAACAGACCTTTCCAAAATAATGATTGACTTCTCGAAATCATTTCCTTATGTTTCGCTTATTGCGTTTCAATTATAAGATCAAGTATCTTGTCAAAGCAAGTAAGTAATTTGAAAGAATATGTTAAAAATACGTGAAAGAAGGCGCGACAAGAGAGATCGTTGCGCAAAACGTTTAGCAACATTTGGAGAAGCTTATTTAGGATTTGGTGTTAAAATGTATTAAGGGATGTAATTTAGGCACATTTGGTTGGGATGTTAATTTAGGATATTTTTAGAAAATGGGTCTGTTATCAATTCTGTGAGAAATTGGTTCATCTTCGAATCCTGATATAACATAATTAACTGAAGAAAGATTTAGGTGGGTAATTTGTGCGTGAGTTAGCTAATAATGCTGATATAACTAATTATGAATGAGTGCTCTGTGTGTCGGATCCGATCGGTCATCCGTGGTGTGTCCGGGGTAGTCCGATTGCGATCCTTTGTGTATAAGATTAACTGGTGGCGCCTGATGCCTTGCCCGTTAATTTCAATTGACGCGAGTGCACGCCTGTTCCGTTAAGGATGCGGCCTCGTTTGTGTGTGGGAATCCACAGCGCTGGTATGTCCTGCTGTGGGTGTCGAATGTTCTATTAGAAAACCCACTGAGTACTCGTACTCAAAAGTCCCTTTTATCTTCTTTGCAGGCTGAGCACGTTTTCGGAAAAAGGACAACGAGCGAAGAGGGAAACACACGTATACTTTGTAAACAAAAAGAATAATAAAAAACTCTTAATTTAATTTAAACTTTTAATAATCTCAAGAAATTATCAGCCTTTGTTCAATCATTTTGTTAGGCTCGGGGCAGTTGTTCCTCCAAGAGCGACGATTGTTATTTACCTGAATAAAACCAAAGTAACAAATTTATTTCTACTGGCAGTGCCCTTATAACATAAAGTCTTTTCTGCAGTAGAGCACCCGTCTATAAATCTGGAGGTCGTTGGTTCGACTACAGTCTCAGACACTGGCTTTTCTGTGTTAATAATTCTTCGGATCGTTAAGAATAAATGCTTCAAAATTTACCCTCGTTTGAAATTTAAAATATTTAATAATCGGAAAGGGTTGCCTGATAGCGTTAAGTCCTTAACCTGCAAGAAAACCAATTAACCTAATTTCTTAAGCAAAAGCAATTGCCTAATAATCCTCCCTTTCCCTCGAGTTGTCCTCTACCACCACTACCAATACGTCACAAGACGTACTGCTCCTCTAAAACGAAATAAAATCATTAAAATATCCGTTTACCAAAAAGTAAATAAAGTTACCTTCTTATGAGAGTTGTTACAATCCCAATCTCGCGTTCGTGACCTGAAAAGATTAAGAGTTAGAAAATGTTTTGTTAGGAAAAATTTACCTTGCTGTGCTGTCCTCTTTCTGTAATTCAGGACTTCCGATTCTGCAAAGAAATTTGGTTACTTTTCAGATACATTATCAGAAAGCTATCTCACCTGGGTTCTGGTTACTATCGGGATCAACAGTGGAGGACGTCGTTTTCATACGGGTTCAAACGGCAAGGCAACTTCTTGGGCGAACGCACACCTCGATCTTCATTTACCTTAGAAGATCTCTGCTCTTACATGAAAAAGGTTTCTATTGTTGAAAGCTACGTACCTCCGCAATCTGCTGATGAGAGTTGGACCTTGGACCACTGGCAATCAACTTACCTTAATAGCCAAAGAAACTCATCTACTTGACGCGAAAAACTCGGAAAAATTACCAAATGTACCACAAGCTTAAGAATAACGTTGAGCACTACCCAATTGGACGAGGACTACCTGGAAATAGATAAGTAAAGGGAATTAGTTAGTTAGGGAAAGAATCGAATTAGATAGATAGAAATTTAGAAATAGGGATAGGATATTTACTTTTGTATCTATAGGATGTTCGTAGGATTTATATTATTGGTCACATTATGTGTACGGATAAAGTAGGACTGTAGGATAAGGATTAAACATTAAAAGATTAGGAATTATACATATTTAATAGAAAGTATTAACTTAAAATTTGAGAAGGAAAATGTCAAAGATAGTTACCTGGTTGTAACGCTGGGAAAGATAGCACGATTAGACTTCAATTGAACTTTTCCTGTAAGGAAGAAATTTTTGGTAACTTAGGAAATTATTGAGATGAATTGGTACTCACCGGGGCGGTCCCTGGGCCCAAATGGGTTCTCATCACGCAATTAACCTGTACACCCGCACTAAATAAACACCATTTACGTCCTGAACTCCATTTCTTACGGCAGGAATAATAGTCAAACGGATCGCGCGTAACCCGAAGAGAAACTTAAAGGCAGCTAAGACCTCGAAAATCGCCAAAATGAAAATTTTTGAAAATTCCCCACAGCAAATGTCATCCTGTGAAAAATGCAAGAAATCTCGGAAAAGAAAATTTTCCCAGCAAAACCGATAGCAGATTCGGAATCCTGAGGGTCAAATTAACAAGAAAAATATAATAAATTTAATTTTATCAAATTACCGGTTGGCCCGATTCTGGAAAGTTACCGAAATAGGGGCCGGAAGCCCGAATAGGGGTCGATTTTGTATAAAACTTCGGTATGTGAAGCGCGCGATCTCTTAGAGAGACTGGCTGTCAAGGTACAAGGTGCGAGTTTATTGGTGCAGACATTTAAAAAAAAGAAAAGAAGGCGGATGAAAGTGGAGTACGACGAGTTTACAGAGAAAAGAAAGCGGAGTACGAAGAATTTACAGTGGAAAGAAAAAAAGAAACAATAATGAAAAAAGGAAGAAAGTAATAAAGTGATAGGGGAGAACCTCGGCGAGAAATGAAGAGTAGGAGACCAGGTGTGCAGGTGATGTGCCTCGTGGGACCCAGAAGGGCATCCGGAGTTTCCACAAAACAGATAAGTTCTTTTTTTGGTTTTCTTTTAGTTTTAATAAAAATAAATTGCCCGTGCCATCTTGCCCGCGAGTGCGAAATTTCAAATCGTTATTGTGCCGATCGTATTTTGAGTTGAAGTGAATTATAGATGTGAATCTGCATATTTGGAACTAGTTTCATTTGAGTTCGTAGACTCAACAAAACTACGTGGCGCCCAAGGAAAATTCAGGTTTTTTTTTAAGTGAATGTATGTGAACCTCCCCTTCTCCAACTGCTGGTCGGCAAAGTACACCCTCGATTAGAGCGGAGGGTTGTAACAATATATATCTGGCTACCAATGGTTGAGGCAATTCTACTGACGAGAATTGTACTTGTGCAGCCACTGGGATGTTGCACAGTAATTTTATGCCACAAATTGTGACTCACTTGCAACATTTGTCAGGTTAATTTCCCAGTTTCCTCTTCCCTAAAATTTCTCTCCTCCTCAGCGCTGTGTGCATCATAGGGTTGTCTACTGAGCTTAGGCAATATCTTAAAAGAGAACACCTCGCCAAAAAAGTTATTTATATTTCCTGTTAAAAGTCACGTTTCCATCTACTTTCTTGTTATCTTTAGAATCAACGGTAAATAAGCATATAACAAAGAAAACATATGAGCTCTGAAATAAGAATGTTTATGATATTCACAGAATATCAGACTAAATAGGCAAAGCATGAGACAAAAACATGTGTTTATTGAAAAGTAAATAATTTTGTCGGCCAGGTATAGAAAAATCCAAGTAGGTATCTCAAAAAAGAATTGATATATGCTACTAACCCTTGACACCCTCTATCCACCCACTTAGTTTGATCGTGGAGGTTGATTTGGACGAACCTCACCAACCCTCTGATTTCTCATTTGCTGGTGTCTCTCCTGTACTGTCGCTGTCCATGTTTAACTCCAGGAGCTTGGATTCCTTCGTTGAGTCTTGAAAACAACATGCATACGGCCAGGTCTGCATTGACTGAAACTGGGGTGACTGCACCGAAGGGCCTTGGCCGGTAGCCACTTCAACTCATTAATGTAAAGATGACGCCTCCGTCGCCATTCGATCTGCTACCATCCCGGAGGATTCAGTCTTTTTGGGGAGTTTTTATTTGTTGAGCAATGCAATTGCGTATTTCATTTGTTCAAATACGTGGTTGGGATTGTTATGGAGATAATTTGATAACCCACCTCGTAGCTTATCACACATGGGTGGCCAAAATTATTTATTGGTTGGGTGATATTTAGGGATTTATCCCTAAACCTAGAGTTTTGTCGTATTTTAGGGATTTAGGGATTAATTCGAATAAATAAATCTAGGGACTTATCTGCTAAAAGTGTAACAAGTATCAGACTTCGCGCTTTTAAAGGATATTTTGATTTTACATTGCTAATTAAAGTCGAACATTCTACACTTAAACTTCGAGACGACAGAGTCATAATAAAAAGAAGAAGAAGAACTGAAGAATTTTCATTAACTTCACATTTCCATCTGTGAACTGTGAGAAGTGATTCATGTTCGTTTCGTGTTCTCTATTCAAAACGTAACGTGTTACGTGGGCAAGCTGGTAAGCAAGCATAATTTTTGGGCGGAAATTTTAATTCTATTGCGGACTTTCGTTGTTAGTGTGCGGTCTAGAACTCTAGAGGAAGAGGGGAACACTTTAGTAAAAAATGGAAAGTTCACTTGAAATGTCCATATGTTGTCTATTTAGTATCAAATCTTATTTAATCTAAAAAATTTCAGAAGTTCATCTTCATTGAAAGACACGCCAAAAAAGAAACGGAAAGTGCGAAATGAGTTACCGAAAGAGTCATATTATAATTTTTTTGTGAAGTATATCAAACAACTCTCAAATGTGGTAGGAGCGAATTGGAAAGGCATGCTAAGACAGATAAACACAGAAAAAATGTACAAAAGGTTAATAATACGAAGGACGTTAGTATGTTCTAGGCAAAACAAACTGCGCTTTCAGAGAAAGTCGGAGTCGAAGATGCCGAAATTAAATTAAGCAATTTTTTGCACAGCATAATGTCACTTTTACAATTGTAGATCATTTGGTGCAACAAGAATTATGTCGAATGTGTTAGCCAGGAAGGAGTCTAATGATTTAGCAAAAGAATTACAAAATGTAAGGTTCAGTATACTTCTGGATGAAAGCACAGATATTTCCTTAAATAAGTTGTTATATGCTGTAGTAAGATTTATAAATTCAGAAGGTGTTATGTGCGATAGAGTTTTAGAACTTATAACAATTGATGCAAAAGATGCTAGTGCAGAAAAGTTATTTAATGCCTTGAAAACTTCTTTAGAGAATAAAAACATACCAGTTAAAAATATTATTGGGTTAGCAGCTGATAATGCCTCAGTTATGCTTGGCAAAAACAATTCCTTGATGACTAAACTTAAAGCAGAGACTAACACACTATTTGTAATACCATGCATATGTCACTCGTCAGCGATAGTAGCGAGCAAAGCTTGTGCTAAATTGCCCCGTACTCCTGAGGAATTTTTAAGATCTACAGCAAATTATTTTTGCGTGAGTTCCAAAAGTCCTGCTCAGCTAGTAGAGCTACAGGAATACTTTCAAGTTCAAACATGGAAAATGTTGAAAATGTCTACAACTAGATGGTTGAGCCTTCACCAATGCGTTCGAAGAGTTTCAGAGAATTGAAGCGTTCTTCAGCACTATTTCAATCTTACAACATTTGAAGAAAAAGGCACAGTAACCAAACAAGTCGAATTATTTATTATGAACTAAACAACAATTGTACAAAGGCATATTTGCTTTTTCTAAATTAGGTTTTGAAATATTTTAATTCATTTAATGCTCTTTTTCAAAGTAAAAAGGTTCTTATTGGAAATTTGTCAAAAGGGTGTAGAATACTTTTTAAACAAGTTATATCTCATTTCGTTACACCTGAATTGTGTGAAAATTTAAAGATTAACTGTAATAAATATGAGAACGTGTTGCCATTAGATAAGATTCACTTAGGTCCAGAATCCAAAAACTTTTTGAACAGTTTACCTGTTGATGTAAATATGAGCGTAAGGAAAAAGTGCTTAGAATTTTATCAAACAACAGCCAATGAAATGAGGAACCGGTCTCCTATTTTCGAAGAAATTTTTGATGAATTATCGTTTTTAAACCCTGAAATACACTATTAGAAAATAAACCCCAAAACATGCGTTCACTTTTTAATTTGTGCAATAAATTCCCATTCTTTGATTTTAATGAGATCGATTTTGAATGGAAAAGAATTTGTGTTTGCGATTTAATAAGAGAGAAAAGGACAAATTAAGAACAATTTTGGCATCATCTACATACATATAAAATTTCAGTATCTGAATTTTTAAAATTCTTTGTTATGTTTGTAATCTGTTGTTTTATAATATTTGTTTTTTGTTGTTTTATAATATTTGTTTTTTTAAGGAAGCAAATATGCAGTTTGTTGTTGTGTAATTGAGAATAAAATAAAACCTAGGTAATTCTACGGATTTTTTCCGATTCTATCAGGGATTTTTCATTTGCTTCATCTCACATCACTGGTTGGGCAACACTGGGCAAAACTTAAACAAATAAATCCTAAAAAAAACTTTTTTTGTGAAATTCTAATGTAGGGGTGCTAACTTCGCAGAGCTCACAATTGGACCCTTTGAAATTTTCCACCGACCTGTTACTTTTTGTATACTCTGTAGACGTTTTCGAAGAAAACATGAACTAATAAAATCCCAGGCCCTTCATGTTTTCGAGGAGTTCATGTTTAAGTAGTCGATAAAATTATTAAGAAGTTTGGTTAAAGTAATAAAATTTATATGAACAACCCCACTCAAATGTATGTAATAGACAACTATTTGACTCAGCTATATTTTTTACTATAAATTCAAGATCTATACGAATAAGAATATATAAAATAATCTTGTTCATGTTTTAAAATGTTCAATGTAAAAATATCAGTGTTTATGTTTCTGGATATTTCATATTTTCGAATGATCATATTTTTGAAGTCCATTTTTGCAACCATAGTAAAAATTTATTTTAAACAGCTTAAATTGCCCTTATACTTAAATTTTTTCTAAATTTATAAAATCTGACTTACCCCACTTTCCAAATCAACGGCTCATATATACAAATGACTATACATATTGTACATAATTTTATACCAAACAACTTTCTAAACTATAAATGTTGGGTAGGGCAAATCGTTTAGCATTGGAACAAGGAAAGAAAATTATTATATTATATATAATAAATATTACGAGTTTCATATGGCAACCCTTTGAAAGAGTCGCCCGATATTTTAATTTTGCTAAAGTATCTATAATACTTCATAACATTTTCGGTTTAGAAGAAAAAACCATTTCTTATTTTATATACATTGGTAGACAGAATACCTTTGGTGGTCCGACAAGTTAATTGTTTAGTATCTAGTTCGTATCCGACTTTTCTTGAATTCACTTAAGTTCAACAAATTCGCTTACTTAAAAGTATCGCATAAATAATTTGGCTTATGGAATATCAAAGTTACCTCACCTGTCAATGCTACTCCTTTTAATAGTAAGTGGGGTATCATATAGCAACACTATGAAAGAGTTTTTCGGCTTAACTCATTTTCGAATATGGTCTTTCATTTTTGAAAGGGTATCTACGTACCAAATTTCAAGACTCTGCCTCAAAGCGTTCACGTGTTATCGCTTGGGCAAACAGACAGACAGGTACGATTTCTTTTTGTTCCCAATTAATGACTTTATAGCTTATTCCTGTATATCATGAATATTTTTAGATGTTTGCTTAAACATATTATACCCGATATTTAGAGTATAAAAATAGTTCCGAAAATCATTTTAATTCATTGTGGCGTGCATTTTGGGAGAAAACTCTACTTAAATACGTAAAAACTCTTCCTAAATTTATACACAAATTTTTCCGAGTGTTACGAAAAAAGCGTACCTACCGAAAGCAGTTAATTATGATTATTTCACAAAACATAAAATTACCTCCGAAAACTTTGAAAAAGAATACATGGCACGATTTTATAAGCGTTCATTAAATCCATCACTATACATTTCATAGCTGGAAGAAGGAAAATTAAATCACAGACAAGAACAGTACAAGTCAAATAATTCAGTGCAAAGCGTGATTTAAAACTCTCGAACATCCGAGTCCGTACAAAGTAAATGGAAAAGGATTGATGGAGGTTCTGGCGCTCCATAAGTTTTCGTTAATTTGGTCAGCTATGCAAGCCGTGCACTGCTATAGCAATTCCATCACTTTATATTGCCTGAAAAAGTAGCAAAAATGTCCAACAATCCAATGTGCACTCACGACATCAGGTGAGGGACGGAAGTGATGGACGGGAGCAACCACGAATCCAGCAAAAACGAGAAATTCTTCGCGTTGCATAATCTGCTAAGCTGTGTGCTGCTTTTCTGCAAGATGCCACACGCTTTTGTTAGCAGTAAAACCACCATCGGGGGTATATACTGGCTCCGTGCCTAAACACCAGACCAGCCGTAAGTCTGCCATCCACGTCTTGAATGGCAAACTCTTGAATCTTGAAAGATACTCCCATCGCGCAAATGATAGTGAGAGTTGGTCTAGCCAAGTTACTGAATGAAAGAAAACTAGGTCAAGCGGCGAATTGACTATTCAATGTGCGGCGCTGATATGACGATGCGATAGTTCCGCAGAGTTTCGCTATAAATTTCCAAGATCGTGCCTTTAAGAGCCTTAAGGGAAATATAATAAAAGATCGCTGAAAATAAGGAAAGAATGAAAGAAAAGATCTCAGTCAAAGTAATCTCCAATATTCAGACAATTTCACGCTTCCATAATCGTCTGCAATTAAGCTCCTCTTTCAGATAAAAGCTTTATTATGAAACTTGTAACTTGCGTCACATGCAGATTGAGATGAACAAGAAAACGACCGCCAACTAGTACGAATAATACCTACGACTGTGCACACTATGAATAGGGGTTTAAAACACACTCGCAATATGCTCTGTTTTACCATAAAAAGTGACGACTAAAAGGATCTATGTCGGAAAGATTCTAAGGTGTTCGGCGCAATTTCCAGCAAGATGTATGACGCCACAGGAGACCTTAGTACAGTTGGTGACAAATAAGACTGCTAACAGCAGCACCACAGCGATAATTGATTAGGCGTTATTTAAGTATCACCTTTTAGTAAAAGTTGCATTTGCCTCGAAATTTTCCCGTATTATTATACCCTAGATGGAGGGTATTAGAAGTTTAAGCAAACGTTTGTAACGCAAAAAAATATTCATGATACACAGAAATAAACTATATGGCCATTAATGGGACAGGAAAAGAAGTCGTTTAATAGATGTCCGTCTGTCTGTCTGTCCGCCTGTCTGTCCACGCCTAGAACGCCTTAAGTTAGAGAGTTGGAATTTGGCACATAGATACCTTATTAAGGTTGAAATATCAAGTTCATAAATGGGCCAATTTGGACAACTCCTTCATAGTGTTGCCATATGAAAACTACAGGTGGATCAAACAAAAAATCGATATTTTTCTTCTAAAACGAGAACGCTTCAAGGCATATGGATAAAATTCGGCACACATATACTTTAGTAAAACCTAAATTAAAGCCATAAATGTAAATTTTTTTTCAAAAGTTTTTGCGATCGTCGCAAATTTTAGAGGATCAAAATGGCGGGTCCAATATGGCGAACAGGGTTTACTACAAGTCAACGGAATATTCTCGAAATGACAAATTAAAACTAAAGGGTGCGTCGACAGGTTGCGGATAGTAGGACTGCCTATATATTTGAAGAGCAGCTACGAATATGTAAGAATAAGTAGCCGCGGACAATTAACTACAAACGCATTATTTTCTTTTCTTCCCTACGTCTGGAGTATAACATAATTGGTCTAAACCAATTATAGCTTCTTTCCTTGTTTTTTAAATAAATTATCTATTATGATACCTACAAATCCTCTATACAATGTTGGTACCTAGCTGTAACCTGTAACCAGATATATCGGCTTAAAAAATTGACTAATTTGTTTTTCGCAATTATTATTTTAAAACCTGTCCCGCCTAATGACTAAAAAAGACAAACATTATTGTATTTCGAAATTATTTTGTTGTTTTCGTATTAACAGGTAGCAAGTGCACGATTTTTATTCTAGGACTAGTGCTCAAATTTATTTTCTTCTGACCGAATATAAGAAATAATGTATAAGAGGACGAATCCGTGGGTTGTTTATCATTTTTACTGAGGTTTTTTAGGGAAAATATTTGAAAAGCCACCTTCCAGCTTGATCATCAAGCACTGATCACGTACTCATTGAGCCACTCTGCTCTAACGATCCCAAACTCGGTAGGTCTACGACCTACGTCATAGGGATAAAAGAAATAGAGAGGGAATGCTTGCCTGCAAAATGGCATAAATTTCTACGTCAACGTAGAAGCGCGTCATAAACTTCGCAATCGTTTTTCGGTTCGTCCCACTGCAATTGTTGCTTAACAAAATTGTAGGTCCATCAAAAAAAAATAGTTTGTTTTTATGAATATATGCATTTAAAACTATAAATTTCTTCATCTTTAAAAACCCAAAATTAATTGTTTAAATATTACATTCCAATCTTACTCATTCCAATACGCAATCGCACAAGCGTGGACGCCGGCGGTACACACTTAAAAGTTCTCTCAGGACAAATGCTTTTTACCACAGGGCAACTAACGAATAACAATGGACAAAGTTAAATGCGCTATAAACTTCTTGAAACCATTTAAATCGCCGGGAAAAGAGAGAATTTACGCTACTATCCTGCAAGATTCTGGTAATCTACTTATCCATAGACTATTACACCATACCTCTTGCTGAGATATATACCGAATTTGTGGCAAGAGGTTAAGGTGGTTTTCATACCTAAAGCCGGCATAGTGACCAAATCGTATAAAAAGCTTAATTTGCTTTCTATTGAAAACGTTGGAGAGTATCTGCGAATGGGAAATTATATTCTCGATGCCTAGAGAATCACTCTCGCAACTTCAACAAGCGCGGATGAAAGGAAAATCTGTGGATACCGCACTGCATGAGGTGGTCCACACTATTTAAGAAGGTTTCAAACAATCAACCTTAGCAATATTCATAAATATTGAAGGCACTTTCAACAATGTCCGCCTTCATTAAATAATCGAGATATTGCACAGGAAATGGATTTCGCACATGCTTGGAAACAGAACGATTTTTGCAAAACTCGGTGGTAAATGCAGAAAAGGCGGAGTACTCAAGGGAGCCCCAAAAAGTGTCATTTTATCACCACTGCAATGTGTTTTCATGATGTACGACCTTCTGTGCTTATTCATGGTAAATGGCTATAGGGTTGTGCTTTACACGAGCTATCATTTTCCATATCCATTTATGGATCTTATCATTTCGGGACATTTTGAAACTGAACTATGTGATGTGATACAAAGTGGTATACGATTGGTTTTTAACTGGGCGAATGACTTCGGTCTCACCATTATCCCTCAGAAAACTGATCTTTTCCTCTTCACCAAGAAAAGAAAAAATCCCCGAATAGTCTTCCATCTATTGGTTTCTCCCAGATGGGACTAAAGGAGCATGTCAAGCATCTGGGGGCTATTTTAGGTAAGAAGCTTAGCTGGAAACTGCACTTGGAGGAAAAGGCGAGTAAGGCTTATACGGTCTTATCAACCTGTCGAAGGGCCATTGGTAAAAATGAGGGACTTAGACCAAGGATCCCCTCTGGCGAATAGATCAAAATAGAGGAGAAGCGGTTATTCTGTGAGAGGATCTAGGGGTGCAGATAGCACTACATCTCGGAGAACACATCACAGTCTTCCAGGCGAAGGTCAAAGTTACTCTGGAATATGCATAGACAACCAGGCGAACACAAACGTGTTTTTACGCGTCTATCCCTAAACAATGATTTAACTGCAGTGAACGAAATTACTATAACTGTATTTATATTTCTCTCTGTGTTATAATTATAAATATTGTTATCCCTCTCATTTTGTTCAAAAATGGATTTGTACTGTGCCCTTCTTTGCACTGTATTGTTTGTTTATTAAAATTGATAATAACTCACCCATGAGTAGGGTTAGAAATGCGAAATTGCTATAACTCCACATACCTCACTTAGAGTTTTGCGTGCGTAGTGTACAGAAATTTTTGGTTTAAACGATTTTAGTGAGTAATTTAAAATTTAATTCAGTAAAAATTTTTTGTATGCGCACTTGTAGTGAAAACTGCCAAGAGGTAAACTGTTGACTATCGAGGAAAGAACAAAAATTGCTGCTTATAAAGACGCAGATCTTTTTAAAAAATAGGAAAATCACATCGAGTGGTTTATAACTATCTGCGGCTTAGTAAAAATTATGGCAAATCTGTCAGCCGAAGTGGAAATAAAAAAAATTCTTCTAGACAAATACAGTCATATTTGCAACCCCTCTAAGACCACACCCTTCTAGTCCTACCAAACACAGAGCAACGTTTTCCTGCCAAAGCCTGGGTCTTGCGATCAATGTGGATGGTGCGTCTGGGTCTACCTATGATCCTTTGTGATTGGGATTCTCAAAATGAATCCACTTTTCATCTGAAGTAAGGATACAATGCAAAAATGACTTTCTTTTGTATCGTTCAGCAAAAATTCACATGTGGTTTGTTTTGCGCCTCTCCATCTGCCTCTCGTTCAACTCATGTGGTACCCATCTATGGATATTCTGAATCCTTCCCATCTCTCGTAGGCGATTGGAAACTGCTTGTTGACTAACACTTAATTGCTCTGCGAGTTGGTTTTGTGTTTGTGTGTCGTCTTCGTCCATCAATGCTTGCAATTCTGCATCTTCGTACTTTTTTGGCGGTTTTTCGTGTTCTTTGTCTGCAACATCGAAATCTCCATTTTTTAAACGCCGAAACCACCGTTCACATGCATCTTGCGATGGAGCATATTCAGAATAAACTTCTCGAAGCAATCGGTATAATTCAGCAGCAGTTTTCCTTAAATGAAAACAAAAAATTAATGCTGTCCGCAAATGCTCTTTATTTGGCACAAATTTCGACATATTAAACACAGTAAAACAATGATATACAGACACTTTTTCAATTTATCACTTATGCGCGTTTGACACTTGTTCATGGCGCAACAAAATGCCATATATGTCAAATCTTTATTCTGCACACTGCATTGGCGTGCCATCTGTTTTTCAAATACTTGTACACCTTATAAAATGTTGTACAGCTTAAAATGCAATACGGGATTCCTGGAGCGAAACTTCTTTTTTCGAACTTCAAAACTCAATTAGTTTTATGGAAAACCGAATATTTGAAGTAATTAGAAATGACGGAGGCAACACTAAATATTAATGAGTTAAGTTTATGTTTCAATTCTTACTTTTTAGATTAAATTTTAAAGTGGAGTAATGGCAATTTCGCAAGCTTTATAGAATAGATAATCTTTTTGTTACTGTACTGCTTAAGTTGTTACATTATCTTTGTTAACTATTATTTATATTTCATGAATTTTAGTGACACATCATTATAAAATGAAATTGCTAACAATTTTGTTCATCTAACCACTGTTTTTTTAAATTATCCATGGAGTTATAGGAATTTCTCTCACTGTATTCTATCGGTACCAGGCCATAGTAACCTACATGGCAATGAGAAATCAGACGAGTTGGTGCGGGAGGGGGCTGTTTCTAATTTCCTACCCTCTCCCGCGGGATTACATCTAGTAATATAGTAGTGCGTATTGAAGACAACATCACCAACTGTGGGACGTGACTCCGTTTGCTAAAATGACCAAGGAACTGTGGGGCCCACCGAACGCCAGCTTAACATTTAAACTTCTCCGATTAAATAAACCATCATCAAAATTGCTAGTTTCAATTCTATTAGTTTCCTAAAGGCACACCAACACAGGATCAGTCGCTCAGGCAGATGCAGGCTATAGAGGATGTGGGGAGGAGACGGAGAATATAACACACTTTGTGTACCACAGTTCGTCACTCTTGCCAAAAAGATACATTCACCTAGGAAACCACTTCCTTGATTTATTACATCAGGCAGTTGAAAAGGGGGTTGAAGAGTATTTCCATTTTAGTTTTTCTTCTGTTTAAAGAAATTTTTTTCTAGAAATTTGATCATTTCATTAATGAATGGGTTTAATGAACAGCAATTCTTCTATTGCCATAGTTATAGTAATAATGATCTTACGTAAGCAGCAATGAATATTTTAAAAATGCCAACAGAAGGAAAAACAAAATTGTTTGTTTTATTTTAGGGTCTGAAACCTATAGTTGGGCATATATTGCGTAGAATAAAAGCATAGTCATAAAAATAGATTTCAACCAACCAATTGTTGCAATACCCAAGGTTTTCTAGTTATTAGTCCATGGAACTAATTCCTGTAAGACCTCATAAAACATGAGCCACTGGGCCTATTGACCATTGTATAACAAATGAGTAGGAATGTGTTTATTATAAAACTAACAAAGCCAATCATACCTGAATTACTCTTGAAACGTGCCATAAATATTTTAGAAATTTTGGAAGGCTTAGCTCACCAAGAATGAATAGCTGCGAAAAGGACCCTAGGACACAAAAAAGCTCCTTGATGATGGAAAAGGTTGAATATGCATTAGTAGTTATGAAGCAGATAAAACAAAAAAAATGAAGACGGTTTCTGCAATTATAAAACAGAACTTATATTTGTCCCTAAAAACACATATATTTTTTTTAATATTGAAGATCCGAATGCTTTAATTTATTTTAGACTATGATTTAAGATTCAGGTTACTAACGAATTAACTATTTTACAAATATAAGCTGAAGGCTGCAAATCAAATTTACAGCTTTGAAATGTTAATAAACGGAAGAAATATCATTCGCACCGAAGTTCCTCTGTGGTAATGCAAATGATTGATATTATTATAGAAGAACACCAAGCAATTATTTTTATATTTAAGCAACGGAAATATTATGTTAGTAGAACCCACGCATAACCCACTTATAACTAGCAACGAACGTACGTCATCTCAAGTTTAATTAAAAGATTTAAGAAAAATTTATTTATGAAATTTTCAATGAACATGTATGCAACAAGTATTTAAATAAAATATCTGAGTGTATAATCATCCTTTAGTAATAATAAGAATACCTACAAATTAGAATCTTTATAAGTTAATACACGTATGTGGACTACTTCTTCCTAGTCGAAAGAAAGAGAGGTATAGCCGCATTAACTTGCAAATAACCAAATTGCAGCAATTGAAACCTAGCCACTCACGACTTTAAAACAAACAACCAGAAGTTTTCTTGAATTTAGCTTTTTCCAATTATCACAGGTATCAAGTGTATCTACATAAGGCAACAAGTAACCAAATTAGTCTCTATGAACAAGTCTAATGGCTGATTACACGGTATCAGTTTGCATCAATTGTTACAAGAATTCTGCCTCACTTTCGAAACAAATTAAAGAAGTGGAAAAAGCCATTGGCTTCAGCGTGTTAGAATAAAAGAACAGCAGCAGCAGCACTCTATTCGTTATATAACAAAAATGGTAAATCAACTTATTCAGGTAAGAAACCGATAGCGCCATGGTCCGATGAACAATTGGTCCAAGCAGTTATGTTATCTAGCCGGCGGTCTCAACCTCTAGACGTAAATTTACGACTGTGGGAGTGAATGTACAACACAATACTCACAGAATGGAACACTTGCAGCACTTACTCCTCATTTACCCCCTTCAATGCAAAATGGTCTCTTGATTTTCAGAAAAGCGAAACTTTTCGGCCCTGGACTTTCTCTTACTGCCTAAATGTTGCCTTCAAAATGCTCCAGAAATCTTCAATCAGTAGTTCATAGTATTTTGCAGATTCATCAAATCACCTTTACAGAACCTTAATTAAAATTATAATTGCATGGAAATTGAGAATGTGCGGAATTCGATTCCTTGCGATTATTATGTTTCCTCACAAAATTCGAAGTATTTTTAGGCTTGCCGAAAACTTTAGATTACAGATTGCAATAGAAGGATTATGTCTGACCATATGTTTTATATATATATATATTAGCAATGCAAAATTGCAATCAAAACAATCCTATCATCAATTTGGCCGCGGCCTGTTCCTATCCGAATTACTCTCGTTCAATTGTAACCACAGTTTCGGATTACAATTTAATATCTCAACAGCACAGCAAGCAGGCAGGTATTAGGAAATTCTGAGTTTTTTCCCCAAACATATAAAAAACTGTTTGGCTTTATTTTCCCTTCTTTTCAGGTATTTTTTTAAGACTATAATTCACAAAATTGGGTCAATCGTATTTAAATGGCCGCGTGCATGATATAACCGCTGTCTTAAAGTCAGATGTTACGAAATAACGAAGAAATGTTCGCTTTTCCCATTTCTGCTAATGCCGCTTCTTTCCGCACTTCACTACACAGTTTTTGCTAATCGCGACCGTGTCTGAGAAAAACACTACTACTCCAGGTATACTGTGCCAGCAGTGTTAAGGTGACAACTGGTTATCTAACAATCGTCTGCATAGCCAACTATGTAGCTTAGTTTGGACATATGATCCACGCGAACACAATTCAATGCATATTCATTACTAATTGCGCATGGAAAACATTTAGAAATATTGATAGGGTATTGTTAGCAGGACTACTATATATAGTATTTTGAAAACTGTAAATGTTTTGCTAGTTTTGAGAGGAAGATTGAAACGTAGTTTTCTACAAAATTCGCCAGAAATCTTTGCAAATTGAACGATGCTCAAAATACATTGTTTTATTTTTTAACGTTATTTATTTCTTCAGTATATTAAAAATTTAAGAAAAGTGAATAACCCATACTAAGTTCTAAAATTTTTCCAGTTTAATCTCCATCACTATTGGAAAGCACCGGTTGCTTCGCTCCTTTCCTGATTCCATAAAGCTGGGATCAACAGGCTGCTGGAAAGCATAGGGACGCTTCACTATCTAGGAGAAGAGGACGAGAATCAGAACATGTGTTATGGTGAAGCATGAAGTGCGGGTGGTTCAAAATTAAAGAAGAGTACAGCTCTTGAATTGAACATAAGAAATTCTACTCCTACCACAGTATGAATGGAACATTTCATCCTTAATTTAGGGCTTTATGCTTCTTTAAGTTTAAACAAGCTATGCGGCAGACCTCACCTCGTTCGCGCCTGCTTCAACTTACTTATCGTTTGTTTTACAACCCCAATAATAGGGAAAACGGAACAAACTTTTGTCAATTCCAGATAAAGGTGAATGACGTCATCCTATGCAATTCAAAATTGTGGGAAAACTGGCAAATTGCAGGGTAGTGGATCGAGCAATGCTATCTAACCACAGAGACATAAAATTTGTGGTGGGATAAGGACCCAGAAAGAGAAAAGACAGGAAACTTGTAAGGATTCCTCAAAATACGAATATGGTAAAATACACCGTGTTGTACAGCACTCTGAAAGAAAAGATGAGAAAGATGCTTAGAACGATAAGGAGAGCAGAATTACAGCTGGCGGTAACAATAACAGCAATGAGTGACGCATTTTGGAAACCATGCCCTCTAATTTCAGTAGAAGATGAGGTTCTCATTAGAACTGGAGTGGAATGGATAACCTAAAGGAAAGGGTGAGAAAAGCATTTAACAATATCATAAACCACAAATGTAGAAAGACTATACAATGAGAAAGAGAGATTTACGAAGAATTCTTCATCGGACTTTTGCTCGAGCGTGGAATATATTACAGAAATCAGTCACTAAGAACTGTGATAATTCCGCGATAACGTAAAATTACAAAAAAATATATTTGAGACAATATAAAAAATATATTTCATTTGAAATGTCACACGGTGCAGTTTACAAAACTTTTTTTTAATTTTCTAATTTGACCCCAAAAGTGACCCCCATATTTAAAATTCATTTATTTAAGTTGCACGTCCGTGTTTGGGTCGCAGAAATTTATGTGTATACCAAATTTCAACTTAATCGGTCCAGCAGATTGGATTGGAGCAAATTGGCTGTGACAGACGGACAAACAGACACACGAGTGATCCTATAAGGGTTCGTTTTTTCATTTGGACGTACGAAACCCTAAAAAGAGTCCGGAACTTTATAACTTGAATGAAAGCTTGAATGACAATTCGACTTTGACTACTTTTAAAAGTGGTCTTTACCACAAGGTACCTATCTTCACAAAATCATGAAATTTTCTACCTGCTAGATTCTCTGCCAATGACGTAGAACGAAGAAACACAAGCTGCTTTTTTAAATTAAGTACTCACTTGAAATTTAAAACCTAAAATTGCTACTTTCAAATTCCCACAATTTACGCGATTACTCTGTTTTCGCGAGAGGCATATCCTTTGACACTGGCTTTTTCCAAATTTAACGTCATGAAAATGCTTAAATAAATTAAAATCACTTCTTAGAGTGGATAAAAACCGGAAATTTTCTAACAAACACTTTACATAGCAAGAAAATCTGGAAATGTCACAGGCTGTCAAGGTCTTACACTTACTCCACCAAAAATTGGGCGTAGCTATTGAACTCATTTCCCCAAGACCAGGTTTTATAATAAACGCAACCGATTAAGTCCTGTGTAAGTTTCAAAGCTATAATCAACGCATGAGAGTAGGACTTGTTCTAGTCATATGTCGAATAGAGCCAAAACTATGCTCCTAGTGCAATTCCAAGAAAAAGGCCTGCCCATTATATAATGAAAGGAAGAAAAATAGCACTCTAAACTCGGAGATTTTGTAGTATAGTTTCTTTCGGAGTTGCTAATTGTTGCTGAATAAAATTGGGAGATATTCTGAGAAAAGTAATCAGCTACTTGAATTCAATTTCATCTTGTCAGGTTGAGTTAGTTCTACGGAAATTTTGGAAAATTATCTGTA